>JAKSXO010000173.1:0-160000 GCA_024509115.1 Crotalus helleri | reverse complement strand
ATTTATCTATCTACCTACCTATCTGTATCTATCTATCTACCTACCTACCTATCTCTATCTATCTACCTACCTACCTACCTATCTCTATCTATCAATCTACCTACCTACCTATCTCTATCTATCTAACTACCTACCTATCTCTATCTATCTACCTACCTACCTATCTCTATCTATCAATCTACCTACCTACATATCTGTATCTATCTATCTACCTACCTACCTATCTCTCTCTATCAATCTACCTACCTATCTATCTCTATCTATCTACCTACCTACCTATCTCTATCTATCAATCTACCTACCTACGTATCTCTATCTATCTATCTACCTTCCTACCTATCTCTATCTATCAATCTACCTACCTACCTATCTGTATCTACCTACCTACCTACCTATCTCTATCTATCAATCTACCTACCTACCTATCTCTATCTATCTACCTACCTACCTACCTATCTCTATCTATCAATCTACCTACCTACCTATCTCTATCTATCTATCTATCTACCTACCTACCTATCTGTATCTATCTATCTACCTACCTACCTATCTCTATCTATCTACCTACCTACCTATCTCTATCTGTCAATCTACCTACCTACCTATCTCTATCTATCTATCTACCTACCTACCTATCTCTATCTATCAATCTACCTACCTACCTATCTCTATCTATCTATCTACCTACCCACCTATCTGTATTTATCTATCTACCTACCTATCTGTATCTATCTACCTACCTACCTACCTATCTCTATCTATCTATCTATCTACCTACCTACCTATCTCTATCTACCTACCTACCTACCTACCTACCTATCTCTATCTATCAATCTACCTACCTACCTATATCTATCTATCTATCTACCTACCCACCTATCTGTATTTATCTATCTACCTACCTATCTGTATCTATCTATCTACCTACCTACAGGTAGGTAGGTAGATTGATAGATAGAGATAGGTAGGTAGGTAGATAGATAGATAGAGATAGGTAGGTAGGTAGATAGATAGATACAGAAAGGTAGGTAGGTAGATTGATAGATAGAGATAGGTAGGTAGGTAGACAGAGAGATAGAGATAGGTAGGTAGGTAGATTGATAGATAGAGATAGGTAGGTAGGTAGACAGATAGATAGAGATAGGTAGGTAGGTAGATTGATAGATAGAGATAGGTAGGTAGGTAGATTGATAGATAGAGATAGGTAGGTAGGTAGATAGATAGATAGAGATAGGTAGGTAGGTAGATAGATAGATAGAGATAGGTAGGTAGGTAGATTGATAGATAGAGATAGGTAGGTAGGTAGATAGATAGAGATAGGTAGGTAGGTAGATAGATAGATAGAGATACGTAGGTAGGTAGATAGATACAGATAGGTAGGTAGGTAGATAGATAGATAGATACAGATAGGTAGGTTGGTAGATTGATAGATAGAGATAGTTAGGTAGGTAGATAGATAGATAGAGATAGGTAGGTAGGTAGATAGATAGATAGAGATAGGTAGGTAGGTAGATTGATAGATACAGATAGGTAGGTAGGTAGATAGATAGATACAGATAGGTAGGTAGGTAGATTGATAGATAGAGATAGGTAGGTAGGTAGATTGATAGATACAGATAGGTAGGTAGGTAGATAGATAGATACAGATTGGTAGGTAGGTAGATTGATAGATAGAGATAGGTAGGTAGGTAGATAAATAGATACAGATAGGTAGGTAGGTAGATAGATAGATACAGATAGGTAGGTAGGTAGATAGATAGATAGATAGAGATAGGTAGGTAGGTATATAGATAGATAGAGATAGGTAGGTAGGTAGATTGATAGATACAGATAGGTAGGTAGGTAGATAGATAGATAGAGATAGGTAGGTAGGTAGATTGATAGATACAGATAGGTAGGTAGGTAGATAGATAGATACAGAAAGGTAGGTAGGTAGATTGATAGATAGAGATAGGTAGGTAGGTAGGTAGATAAATGGATACAGATAGGTAGGTAGGTAGATAGATAGATACAGATAGGTAGGTAGGTAGATAGATAGAGATAGGTAGGTAGGTATATAGATAGATAGATATAGGTAGGTAGGTAGATTGATAGATACAGATAGATAGGTAGGTAGATAGATAGATAGAGATAGGTAGGTAGGTAGATAGATAAATACAGATAGGTAGGTAGGTAGGTAGATAGATACAGATAGGTAGGTAGGTAGATTGATAGATAGAGATAGGTAGGTAGGTAAGTAGATAAATAGAGATAGGTAGGTAGGTAGATAGATAGATAGAGATAGGTAGGTAGGTAGATTGATAGATACAGATAGGTAGGTAGGTAGATTGATAGATAGAGATAGGTAGGTAGGTAGATAGATAGATAGAGATAGGTAGGTAGGTAGGTAGATAGATACAGATATGTAGGTAGGTAGATAGATACATACAGATAGGTAGGTCGGTAGATTGATAGATAGAGATAGATAGGTAGGTAGGTAGATAGATAGATAGAGATAGGTAGGTAGGTAGATAGATAGATACAGATAGGTAGGTAGGTAGATTGATAGATAGAGATAGTTAGGTAGGTAGATAGATAGATACAGATAGGTAGGTAGGTAGATTGATAGATACAGATAGGTAGGTAGGTAGATTGATAGATAGAGATAGGTAGGTAGGTAGACAGAGAGATAGAGATAGGTAGGTAGGTAGATTGATAGATAGAGATAGGTAGGTAGGTAGACAGATAGATAGAGATAGGTAGGTAGGTAGATTGATAGATACAGATAGGTAGGTAGGTAGATTGATAGATAGAGATAGGTAGGTAGGTAGATAGATAGATAGAGATAGGTAGGTAGGTAGGTAGATAGATACAGATATGTAGGTAGGTAGATAGATACATACAGATAGGTAGGTCGGTAGATTGATAGATAGAGATAGGTAGGTAGGTAGATAGATAGATAGAGATAGGTAGGTAGGTAGATAGATAGATACAGATAGGTAGGTAGGTAGATTGATAGATAGAGATAGTTAGGTAGGTAGATAGATAGATACAGATAGGTAGGTAGGTAGATTGATAGATACAGATAGGTAGGTAGGTAGACTGATAGATAGAGATAGGTAGGTAGGTAGACAGAGAGATAGAGATAGGTAGGTAGGTAGATTGATAGATAGAGATAGGTAGGTAGGTAGACAGATAGATAGAGATAGGTAGGTAGGTAGATTGATAGATAGAGATAGGTAGGTAGGTAGATTGATAGATAGAGATAGGTAGGTAGGTAGATAGATAGATAGAGATAGGTAGGTAGGTAGATTGATAGATAGAGATAGGTAGGTAGGTAGATAGATAGAGATAGGTAGGTAGGTAGATAGATAGATAGAGATACGTAGTAGGTAGATAGATAGATACAGATAGGTAGGTAGGTAGATAGATAGATACAGATAGGTAGGTTGGTAGATTGATAGATAGAGACAGTTAGGTAGGTAGATAGATAGATAGAGATAGGTAGGTAGGTAGATAGATAGATAGAGATAGGTAGGTAGGTAGATAGATAGATAGAGATAGGTAGGTAGGTAGATAGATAGATACAGATAGGTAGGTAGGTAGATTGATAGATAGAGATAGTTAGGTAGGTAGATAGATAGATACAGATAGGTAGGTAGGTAGATTGATAGATACAGATAGGTAGGTAGGTAGACTGATAGATAGAGATAGGTAGGTAGGTAGACAGAGAGATAGAGATAGGTAGGTAGGTAGATTGATAGATAGAGATAGGTAGGTAGGTAGACAGATAGATAGAGATAGGTAGGTAGGTAGATTGATAGATAGAGATAGGTAGGTAGGTAGATTGATAGATAGAGATAGGTAGGTAGGTAGATAGATAGATAGAGATAGGTAGGTAGGTAGATTGATAGATAGAGATAGGTAGGTAGGTAGATAGATAGAGATAGGTAGGTAGGTAGATAGATAGATAGAGATACGTAGTAGGTAGATAGATAGATACAGATAGGTAGGTAGGTAGATAGATAGATACAGATAGGTAGGTTGGTAGATTGATAGATAGAGACAGTTAGGTAGGTAGATAGATAGATAGAGATAGGTAGGTAGGTAGATAGATAGATAGAGATAGGTAGGTAGGTTGATAGATACAGATAGGTAGGTAGGTAGATAGATAGATACAGATAGGTAGGTAGGTAGATTGATAGATAGAGATAGGTAGGTAGGTAGATTGATAGATACAGATAGGTAGGTAGGTAGATAGATAGATACAGATTGGTAGGTAGGTAGATTGATAGATAGAGTTAGGTAGGTAGGTAGATAAATAGATACAGATAGGTAGGTAGGTAGATAGATAGATACAGATAGGTAGGTAGGTAGATAGATAGATAGAGATAGGTAGGTAGGTATATAGATAGATAGAGATAGGTAGGTAGGTAGATTGATAGATACAGATAGGTAGGTAGATAGATAGATAGATAGAGATAGGTAGGTAGGTAGATTGATAGATACAGATAGGTAGGTAGGTAGATAGATAGATACAGATATGTAGGTAGGTAGATTGATAGATAGAGATAGGTAGGTAGGTAGATAAATAGATACAGATAGGTAGGTAGGTAGATAGATAGATACAGATAGGTAGGTAGGTAGATAGATAGATAGAGATAGGTAGGTAGGTATATAGATAGATAGATATAGGTAGGTAGGTAGATTGATAGACACAGATAGGTAGGTAGGTAGATAGATAGATAGATAGATAGATATAGGTAGGTAGGTAGATAGATAAATACAGATAGGTAGGTAGGTAGATAGATAGATACAGATAGGTAGGTAGGTAGATTGATAGATAGAGATAGGTAGGTAGGTAAGTAGATAGATAGAGATAGGTAGGTAGGTAGATTGATAGAGATAGGTAGGTAGGTAGGTAGGTAGGTAGATAGATAGATAGAGATAGTTAGGTAGGTAGATAGATAGATAGAGATAGGTAGGTAGGTAGATAGATAGATACAGATAGGTAGGTAGGTAGATAGATAGATACATATAGCTAGGCAGGTAGATTGATAGATAGAGATAGGTAGGTAGGTAGATAGATAGAGATAGGTAGGTGGGTAGATTGATAGAGATAGGTAGGTAGGTAGGTAGATTGATAGATAGAGATAGGTAGGTAAATAGATTGATAGATAGAGATAGGTAGATAGGTAGATAGGTAGGTAGGTAGATTGATAGATAGAGATAAGTAGGTAGGTAGATTGATAGATAGAGATAGGTAGGTAAGTAGATAAATAGATAGAGATACGTAGGTAGGTAGGTAGATAGATACAGATAGGTAGGTAGATAGATAGAGATAGGTAGGTAGGTAGATTGATAGATACAGATAGGTAGGTAGGTAGATAGATATTTAGAGATAGGTAGGTAGGTAGATAGATATATAGAGATAGGTAGGTAGGTAGATAGATAGATAGAGATAGGTAGGTAGGTAGATAGATAGATACAGATAGGTAGGTAGGTAGATAGATAGATACAGATAGGTAGGAAGGTAGATTGATAGATAGAGATAGGTAGGTAGGTAGGTAGATAGAGATAGGTAGGTAGGTAGATTGATAGAGATAGGTAGGTAGGTAGGTAGATAGATAGAGATAGGTAGGTAGGTAGATAGATAGATAGAGATAGGTAGGTAGGTAGATTGATAGATACAGATAGGTAGGTAGGTAGATTTATAGATAGAGATAGGTAGGTAGGTAGATAGATAGATAGAGATAGGTAGGTAGGTAGGTAGATAGATACAGATATGTAGGTAGGTAGATAGATACATACAGATAGGTAGGTCGGTAGATTGATAGATAGAGATAGGTAGGTAGGTAGATAGATAGATAGAGATAGGTAGGTAGATAGATAGATAGATAGATACAGATAGGTAGGTAGGTAGATTGATAGATAGAGATAGTTAGGTAGGTAGATAGATAGATACAGATAGGTAGGTAGGTAGATTGATAGATACAGATAGGTAGGTAGGTAGATTGATAGATAGAGATAGGTAGGTAGGTAGACAGAGAGATAGAGATAGGTAGGTAGGTAGATTGATAGATAGAGATAGGTAGGTAGGTAGACAGATAGATAGAGATAGGTCGGTAGGTAGATTAATAGATAGAGATAGGTAGGTAGGTAGATTGATAGATAGAGATAGGTAGGTAGATAGATAGATAGAGATAGGTAGGTAGGTAGATAGATAGATAGAGATAGGTAGGTAGGTAGATTGATAGATAGAGATAGGTAGGTAGGTAGATAGATAGAGATAGGTAGGTAGGTAGATAGATAGATAGAGATACGTAGGTAGGTAGATAGATAGATACAGATAGGTAGGTAGGTAGATAGATAGATACAGATAGGTAGGTTGGTAGATTGATAGATAGAGACAGTTAGGTAGGTAGATAGATAGATAGAGATAGGTAGGTAGGTAGATAGATAGATAGAGATAGGTAGGTAGGTAGATTGATAGATACAGATAGGTAGGTAGGTAGATAGATAGATACAGATAGGTAGGTAGGTAGATTGATAGAGATAGGTAGGTAGGTAGATAGATAGATACAGATAGGTAGGTAGGTAGATTGATAGATACAGATAGGTAGGTAGGTAGATTGATAGATAGAGATAGGTAGGTAGGTAGACAGAGAGATAGAGATAGGTAGGTAGGTAGATTGATAGATAGAGATAGGTAGGTAGGTAGACAGATAGATAGAGATAGGTAGGTAGGTAGATTGATAGATACAGATAGGTAGGTAGGTAGATTGATAGATAGAGATAGGTAGGTAGGTAGATAGATAGATAGAGATAGGTAGGTAGGTAGGTAGATAGATACAGATATGTAGGTAGGTAGATAGATACATACAGATAGGTAGGTCGGTAGATTGATAGATAGAGATAGGTAGGTAGGTAGATAGATAGATAGAGATAGGTAGGTAGGTAGATAGATAGATACAGATAGGTAGGTAGGTAGATTGATAGATAGAGATAGTTAGGTAGGTAGATAGATAGATACAGATAGGTAGGTAGGTAGATTGATAGATACAGATAGGTAGGTAGGTAGATTGATAGATAGAGATAGGTAGGTAGGTAGACAGAGAGATAGAGATAGGTAGGTAGGTAGATTGATAGATAGAGATAGGTAGGTAGGTAGACAGATAGATAGAGATAGGTAGGTAGGTAGATTGATAGATAGAGATAGGTAGGTAGGTAGATTGATAGATAGAGATAGGTAGGTAGGTAGATAGATAGATAGAGATAGGTAGGTAGGTAGATAGATAGATAGAGATAGGTAGGTAGGTAGATTGATAGATAGAGATAGGTAGGTAGGTAGATAGATAGAGATAGGTAGGTAGGTAGGTAGATAGATAGAGATACGTAGGTAGGTAGATAGATAGATACAGATAGGTAAGTAGGTAGATAGATAGATACAGATAGGTAGGTTGGTAGATTGATAGATAGAGACAGTTAGGTAGGTAGATAGATAGATAGAGATAGGTAGGTAGGTAGATAGATAGATAGAGATAGGTAGGTAGGTTGATAGATACAGATAGGTAGGTAGGTAGATAGATAGATACAGATAGGTAGGTAGGTAGATTGATAGATAGAGATAGGTAGGTAGGTAGATTGATAGATACAGATAGGTAGGTAGGTAGATAGATAGATACAGATTGGTAGGTAGGTAGATTGATAGATAGAGTTAGGTAGGTAGGTAGATAAATAGATACAGATAGGTAGGTAGGTAGATAGATAGATACAGATAGGTAGGTAGGTAGATAGATAGATAGAGATAGGTAGGTAGGTATATAGATAGATAGATATAGGTAGGTAGGTAGATTGATAGACACAGATAGGTAGGTAGGTAGATAGATAGATAGATATAGGTAGGTAGGTAGATAGATAAATACAGATAGGTAGGTAGGTAGATAGATAGATACAGATAGGTAGGTAGGTAGATTGATAGATAGAGATAGGTAGGTAGGTAAGTAGATAGATAGAGATAGGTAGGTAGGTAGATTGATAGAGATAGGTAGGTAGGTAGGTAGGTAGATAGATAGATAGAGATAGTTAGGTAGGTAGATAGATAGATAGAGATAGGTAGGTAGGTAGATAGATAGATACAGATAGGTAGGTAGGTAGATAGATAGATACATATAGCTAGGTAGGTAGATTGATAGATAGAGATAGGTAGGTAGGTAGATAGATAGAGATAGGTAGGTAGGTAGATTGATAGAGATAGGTAGGTAGGTAGGTAGATTGATAGATAGAGATAGGTAGGTAGGTAGATAGATAGATAGAGATAGGTAGGTAGGTAGATAGATAGATACAGATAGGTAGGTAGGTAGATAGATAGATACATATAGCTAGGCAGGTAGATTGATAGATAGAGATAGGTAGGTAGGTAGATAGATAGAGATAGGTAGGTGGGTAGATTGATAGAGATAGGTAGGTAGGTAGGTAGATTGATAGATAGAGATAGGTAGGTAAGTAGATTGATAGATAGAGATAGGTAGATAGGTAGATAGGTAGGTAGGTAGATTGATAGATAGAGATAAGTAGGTAGGTAGATTGATAGATAGAGATAGGTAGGTAAGTAGATGAATAGATAGAGATACGTAGGTAGGTAGGTAGATAGATACAGATAGGTAGGTAGATAGATAGAGATAGGTAGGTAGGTAGATTGATAGATACAGATAGGTAGGTAGGTAGATAGATATTTAGAGATAGGTAGGTAGGTAGATAGATAGATAGAGATAGGTAGGTAGGTAGATAGATAGATAGAGATAGGTAGGTAGGTAGATAGATAGATACAGATAGGTAGGTAGGTAGATAGATAGATACAGATAGGTAGGAAGGTAGATTGATAGATAGAGATAGGTAGGTAGGTAGGTAGATAGAGATAGGTAGGTAGGTAGATTGATAGAGATAGGTAGGTAGGTAGGTAGATAGATAGAGATAGGTAGGTAGGTAGATAGATAGATAGAGATAGGTAGGTAGGTAGATTGATAGATACAGATAGGTAGGTAGGTAGATTGATAGATAGAGATATGTAGGTAGGTAGATAGATAGATAGATAGAGATAGGTAGGTAGGTAGGTAGATAGATACAGATATGTAGGTAGGTAGATAGATACATACAGATAGGTAGGTCGGTAGATTGATAGATAGAGATAGGTAGGTAGGTAGATAGATAGATAGAGATAGGTAGGTAGATAGATAGATAGATACAGATAGGTAGGTAGGTAGATTGATAGATAGAGATAGTTAGGTAGGTAGATAGATAGATACAGATAGGTAGGTAGGTAGATTGATAGATACAGATAGGTAGGTAGGTAGATTGATAGATAGAGATAGGTAGGTAGGTAGACAGAGAGATAGAGATAGGTAGGTAGGTAGATTGATAGATAGAGATAGGTAGGTAGGTAGACAGATAGATAGAGATAGGTCGGTAGGTAGATTAATAGATAGAGATAGGTAGGTAGGTAGATTGATAGATAGAGATAGGTAGGTAGATAGATAGATAGAGATAGGTAGGTAGGTAGATAGATAGATAGAGATAGGTAGGTAGGTAGATTGATAGATAGAGATAGGTAGGTAGGTAGATAGATAGAGATAGGTAGGTAGGTAGATAGATAGATAGAGATACGTAGGTAGGTAGATAGATAGATACAGATAGGTAGGTAGGTAGATAGATAGATACAGATAGGTAGGTTGGTAGATTGATAGATAGAGACAGTTAGGTAGGTAGATAGATAGATAGAGATAGGTAGGTAGGTAGATAGATAGATAGAGATAGGTAGGTAGGTAGATTGATAGATACAGATAGGTAGGTAGGTAGATAGATAGATACAGATAGGTAGGTAGGTAGATTGATAGAGATAGGTAGGTAGGTAGATTGATAGATACAGATAGGTAGGTAGGTAGATAGATAGATACAGATTGGTAGGTAGGTAGATTGATAGATAGAGATAGGTAGGTAGGTAGATAAATAGATACAGATAGGTAGGTAGGTAGATAGATAGATACAGATAGGTAGGTAGGTAGATAGATAGATAGAGATAGGTAGGTAGGTATATAGATAGATAGATATAGGTAGATAGGTAGATTGATAGATACAGATAGGTAGGTAGGTAGATAGATAGATAGAGATAGGTAGGTAGGTAGATAGATAAATACAGATAGGTAGGTAGGTAGATAGATAGATACAGATAGGTAGGTAGGTAGATTGATAGATAGAGATAGGTAGGTAGGTAAGTAGATAGATAGAGATAGGTAGGTAGGTAGATTGATAGAGATAGGTAGGTAGGTAGGTAGGTAGATAGATAGATAGAGATAGGTAGGTAGGTAGATAGATAGATAGAGATAGGTAGGTAGGTAGATAGATACATATAGCTAGGTAGGTAGATTGATAGATAGAGATAGGTAGGTAGGTAGATAGATAGAGATAGGTAGGTAGGTAGATTGATAGAGATAGGTAGGTAGGTAGGTAGATTGATAGATAGAGATAGGTAGGTAGGTAGGTAGATTGATAGAGATAGGTAGGTAGGTAGGTAGATTGATAGATAGAGATAGGTAGGTAGGTAGATTGATAGATAGAGATAGGTAGATAGGTAGATAGATAGATAGAGATAGGTAGGTAGGTAGATTGATAGATAGAGATAGGTAGGTAGGTAGATAAATAGATACAGATAGGTAGGTAGGTAGATTGATAGATAGAGATAGTTAGGTAGGTAGATAGATAGATACAGATAGGTAGGTAGGTAGATTGATAGATACAGATAGGTAGGTCGGTAGATTGATAGATAGAGATAGGTAGGTAGGTAGACAGAGAGATAGAGATAGGTAGGTAGGTAGATTGATAGATAGAGATAGGTAGGTAGGTAGACAGATAGATAGAGATAGGTAGGTAGGTAGATTGATAGATAGAGATAGGTAGGTAGATTGATAGATAGAGATAGGTAGGTAGGTAGATAGATAGATAGATAGAGATAGGTAGGTAGGTAGATAGATAGATAGAGATAGGTAGGTAGGTAGATAGATAGATAGAGATAGGTAGGTAGGTAGATTGATAGATAGAGATAGGTAGGTAGGTAGATAGATAGAGATAGGTAGGTAGGTAGATAGATAGATAGAGATAGGTAGGTAGGTAGATAGATAGATACAGATAGGTAGCTTGGTAGATTGATAGATAGAGATAGTTAGGTAGGTAGATAGATAGATAGAGATAGGTAGGTAGGTAGATAGATAGATAGAGATAGGTAGGTAGGTAGATTGATAGATACAGATAGGTAGGTAGGTAGATAGATAGATACAGATAGGTAGGTAGGTAGATTGATAGATACAGATAGGTAGGTAGGTAGATAAATAGATACAGATAGGTAGGTAGGTAGATAGATAGATACAGATTGGTAGGTAGGTAGATAGATAGATAGAGATAGGTAGGTAGGTAGATAGATAGAGATAGGTAGGTAGGTAGATTGATAGATACAGATAGGTAGGTAGGTAGATAGATAGAGATAGGTAGGTTGGTAGATTGATAGATAGAGATAGTTAGGTAGGTAGATAGATAGATAGAGATAGGTAGGTAGGTAGATAGATAGATAGAGATAGGTAGGTAGGTAGATTGATAGATACAGATAGGTAGGTAGGTAGATAGATAGATACAGATAGGTAGGTAGGTAGATTGATAGATAGAGATAGGTAGGTAGGTAGATAAATAGATACAGATAGGTAGGTAGGTAGATAGATAGATACAGATAGGTAGGTAGGTAGATAGATAGATAGAGATAGGTAGGTAGGTATATAGATAGATAGAGATAGGTAGGTAGGTAGATTGATAGATAGAGATAGGTAGGTAGGTAGATAGATAGATAGAGATAGGTAGGTAGGTAGATAGATAAATACAGATAGGTAGGTAGGTAGATAGATAGATACAGATAGGTAGGTAGGTAGATTGATAGATAGAGATAGGTAGGTAGGTAGGTAGATAGATAGAGATAGGTAGGTAGGTAGATTGATAGAGATAGGTAGGTAGGTAGGTAGATTGATAGATAGAGATAGGTAGGTAGGTAGATAGATAGATAGAGATAGGTAGGTAGGTAGATAGATAGATACAGATAGGTAGGTAGGTAGATAGATAGATACATATAGCTAGGTAGGTAGATTGATAGATAGAGATAGGTAGGTAGGTAGATAGATAGAGATAGGTAGGTAGGTAGATTGATAGAGATAGGTAGGTAGGTAGGTAGATTGATAGATAGAGATAGGTAGGTAGGTAGATTGATAGATAGAGATAGGTAGATAGGTAGATAGATAGATAGAGATAGGTAGGTAGGTAGATTGATAGATAGAGATAGGTAGGTAGGTAGATAGATAGATAGAGATAGGTAGGTAGGTAGATAGATAGAGATAGGTAGGTAGGTAGATTGATAGATACAGATAGGTAGGTAGGTAGATAGATATTTAGAGATAGGTAGGTAGATAGATAGATAGAGATAGGTAGGTAGGTAGATAGATAGATAGAGATAGGTAGGTAGGTAGATAGATACAGATAGGTAGGTAGGTAGATAGATAGATACAGATAGGTAGGAAGGTAGATTGATAGATAGAGATAGGTAGGTTGGTAGATTGATAGATAGAGATAGTTAGGTAGGTAGATAGATAGATAGAGATAGGTAGGTAGGTAGATAGATAGATAGAGATAGGTAGGTAGGTAGATTGATAGATACAGATAGGTAGGTAGGTAGATAGATAGATACAGATAGGTAGGTAGGTAGATTGATAGATAGAGATAGGTAGGTAGGTAGATTGATAGATACAGATAGGTAGGTAGGTAGATAGATAGATACAGATAGGTAGGTAGGTAGATTGATAGATAGAGATAGGTAGGTAGGTAGATAAATAGATACAGATAGGTAGGTAGGTAGGTAGATAGATAGATACAGATTGGTAGGTAGGTAGATAGATAGATAGAGATAGGTAGGTAGGTAGATAGATAGATAGAGATAGGTAGGTAGGTAGATAGATAGAGATAGGTAGGTAGGTAGATAGATAGATAGAGATAGGTAGGTAGGTAGATAGATAGATACAGATAGGTAGGTAGGTAGATAGATAGATACAGATAGGTAGGTTGGTAGATTGATAGATAGAGATAGTTAGGTAGGTAGATAGATAGAGATAGGTAGGTAGGTAGATTGATAGATAGAGATAGGTAGGTAGGTAGATTGATAGATAGAGATAGGTAGGTAGGTAGATAGATAGATAGAGATAGGTAGGTAGGTAGATTGATAGATACAGATAGGTAGGTAGGTAGATAGATAGATACAGATAGGTAGGTTGGTAGATTGATAGATAGAGACAGTTAGGTAGGTAGATAGATAGATAGAGATAGGTAGGTAGGTAGATAGATAGATAGAGATAGGTAGGTAGGTAGATTGATAGATACAGATAGGTAGGTAGGTAGATAGATAGATACAGATAGGTAGGTAGGTAGATTGATAGAGATAGGTAGGTAGGTAGATAGATAGATACAGATAGGTAGGTAGGTAGATTGATAGATACAGATAGGTAGGTAGGTAGATTGATAGATAGAGATAGGTAGGTAGGTAGACAGAGAGATAGAGATAGGTAGGTAGGTAGATTGATAGATAGAGATAGGTAGGTAGGTAGACAGATAGATAGAGATAGGTAGGTAGGTAGATTGATAGATACAGATAGGTAGGTAGGTAGATTGATAGATAGAGATAGGTAGGTAGGTAGATAGATAGATAGAGATAGGTAGGTAGGTAGGTAGATAGATACAGATATGTAGGTAGGTAGATAGATACATACAGATAGGTAGGTCGGTAGATTGATAGATAGAGATAGGTAGGTAGGTAGATAGATAGATAGAGATAGGTAGGTAGGTAGATAGATAGATACAGATAGGTAGGTAGGTAGATTGATAGATAGAGATAGTTAGGTAGGTAGATAGATAGATACAGATAGGTAGGTAGGTAGATTGATAGATACAGATAGGTAGGTAGGTAGATTGATAGATAGAGATAGGTAGGTAGGTAGACAGAGAGATAGAGATAGGTAGGTAGGTAGATAGATAGATAGAGATAGGTAGGTAGGTTGATAGATACAGATAGGTAGGTAGGTAGATAGATAGATACAGATAGGTAGGTAGGTAGATTGATAGATAGAGATAGGTAGGTAGGTAGATTGATAGATACAGATAGGTAGGTAGTTAGATAGATAGATACAGATTGGTAGGTAGGTAGATTGATAGATAGAGTTAGGTAGGTAGGTAGATAAATAGATACAGATAGGTAGGTAGGTAGATAGATAGATACAGATAGGTAGGTAGGTAGATAGATAGATAGAGATAGGTAGGTAGGTATATAGATAGATAGATATAGGTAGGTAGGTAGATTGATAGACACAGATAGGTAGGTAGGTAGATAGATAGATAGATATAGGTAGGTAGGTAGATAGATAAATACAGATAGGTAGGTAGGTAGATAGATAGATACAGATAGGTAGGTAGGTAGATTGATAGATAGAGATAGGTAGGTAGGTAAGTAGATAGATAGAGATAGGTAGGTAGGTAGATTGATAGAGATAGGTAGGTAGGTAGGTAGGTAGGTAGATAGATAGATAGAGATAGTTAGGTAGGTAGATAGATAGATAGAGATAGGTAGGTAGGTAGATAGATAGATACAGATAGGTAGGTAGGTAGATAGATAGATACATATAGCTAGGTAGGTAGATTGATAGATAGAGATAGGTAGGTAGGTAGGTAGATAGATAGAGATAGGTAGGTAGGTAGATTGATAGAGATAGGTAGGTAGGTAGGTAGATTGATAGATAGAGATAGGTAGGTAGGTAGATAGATAGATAGAGATAGGTAGGTAGGTAGATAGATAGATACAGATAGGTAGGTAGGTAGATAGATAGATACATATAGCTAGGCAGGTAGATTGATAGATAGAGATAGGTAGGTAGGTAGATAGATAGAGATAGGTAGGTGGGTAGATTGATAGAGATAGGTAGGTAGGTAGGTAGATTGATAGATAGAGATAGGTAGGTAAGTAGATTGATAGATAGAGATAGGTAGATAGGTAGATAGGTAGGTAGGTAGATTGATAGATAGAGATAAGTAGGTAGGTAGATTGATAGATAGAGATAGGTAGGTAAGTAGATGAATAGATAGAGATACGTAGGTAGGTAGGTAGATAGATACAGATAGGTAGGTAGATAGATAGAGATAGGTAGGTAGGTAGATTGATAGATACAGATAGGTAGGTAGGTAGATAGATATTTAGAGATAGGTAGGTAGGTAGATAGATAGATAGAGATAGGTAGGTAGGTAGATAGATAGATAGAGATAGGTAGGTAGGTAGATAGATAGATACAGATAGGTAGGTAGGTAGATAGATAGATACAGATAGGTAGGAAGGTAGATTGATAGATAGAGATAGGTAGGTAGGTAGGTAGATAGAGATAGGTAGGTAGGTAGATTGATAGAGATAGGTAGGTAGGTAGGTAGATAGATAGAGATAGGTAGGTAGGTAGATAGATAGATAGAGATAGGTAGGTAGGTAGATTGATAGATACAGATAGGTAGGTAGGTAGATTGATAGATAGAGATAGGTAGGTAGGTAGATAGATAGATAGAGATAGGTAGGTAGGTAGGTAGATAGATACAGATATGTAGGTAGGTAGATAGATACATACAGATAGGTAGGTCGGTAGATTGATAGATAGAGATAGGTAGGTAGGTAGATAGATAGATAGAGATAGGTAGGTAGATAGATAGATAGATACAGATAGGTAGGTAGGTAGATTGATAGATAGAGATAGTTAGGTAGGTAGATAGATAGATACAGATAGGTAGGTAGGTAGATTGATAGATACAGATAGGTAGGTAGGTAGATTGATAGATAGAGATAGGTAGGTAGGTAGACAGAGAGATAGAGATAGGTAGGTAGGTAGATTGATAGATAGAGATAGGTAGGTAGGTAGACAGATAGATAGAGATAGGTCGGTAGGTAGATTAATAGATAGAGATAGGTAGGTAGATAGATTGATAGATAGAGATAGGTAGGTAGATAGATAGATAGAGATAGGTAGGTAGGTAGATAGATAGATAGAGATAGGTAGGTAGGTAGATTGATAGATAGAGATAGGTAGGTAGGTAGATAGATAGAGATAGGTAGGTAGGTAGATAGATAGATAGAGATACGTAGGTAGGTAGATAGATAGATACAGATAGGTAGGTAGGTAGATAGATAGATACAGATAGGTAGGTTGGTAGATTGATAGATAGAGACAGTTAGGTAGGTAGATAGATAGATAGAGATAGGTAGGTAGGTAGATAGATAGATAGAGATAGGTAGGTAGGTAGATTGATAGATACAGATAGGTAGGTAGGTAGATAGATAGATACAGATAGGTAGGTAGGTAGATTGATAGAGATAGGTAGGTAGGTAGATTGATAGATACAGATAGGTAGGTAGGTAGATAGATAGATACAGATTGGTAGGTAGGTAGATTGATAGATAGAGATAGGTAGGTAGGTAGATAAATAGATACAGATAGGTAGGTAGGTAGATAGATAGATACAGATAGGTAGGTAGGTAGATAGATAGATAGAGATAGGTAGGTAGGTATATAGATAGATAGATATAGGTAGATAGGTAGATTGATAGATACAGATAGGTAGGTAGGTAGATAGATAGATAGAGATAGGTAGGTAGGTAGATAGATAAATACAGATAGGTAGGTAGGTAGATAGATAGATACAGATAGGTAGGTAGGTAGATTGATAGATAGAGATAGGTAGGTAGGTAAGTAGATAGATAGAGATAGGTAGGTAGGTAGATTGATAGAGATAGGTAGGTAGGTAGGTAGATAGATAGATAGAGATAGGTAGGTAGGTAGATAGATAGATAGAGATAGGTAGGTAGGTAGATAGATACATATAGCTAGGTAGGTAGATTGATAGATAGAGATAGGTAGGTAGGTAGATAGATAGAGATAGGTAGGTAGGTAGATTGATAGAGATAGGTAGGTAGGTAGGTAGATTGATAGATAGAGATAGGTAGGTAGGTAGGTAGATTGATAGAGATAGGTAGGTAGGTAGGTAGATTGATAGATAGAGATAGGTAGGTAGGTAGATTGATAGATAGAGATAGGTAGATAGGTAGATAGATAGATAGAGATAGGTAGGTAGGTAGATTGATAGATAGAGATAGGTAGGTAGGTAGATAAATAGATACAGATAGGTAGGTAGGTAGATTGATAGATAGAGATAGTTAGGTAGGTAGATAGATAGATACAGATAGGTAGGTAGGTAGATTGATAGATACAGATAGGTAGGTAGGTAGACAGAGAGATAGAGATAGGTAGGTAGGTAGATTGATAGATAGAGATAGGTAGGTAGGTAGACAGATAGATAGAGATAGGTAGGTAGGTAGATTGATAGATAGAGATAGGTAGGTAGATTGATAGATAGAGATAGGTAGGTAGGTAGATAGATAGATAGATAGATAGAGATAGGTAGGTAGGTAGATAGATAGATAGAGATAGGTAGGTAGGTAGATTGATAGATAGAGATAGGTAGGTAGGTAGATAGATAGAGATAGGTAGGTAGGTAGATAGATAGATAGAGATAGGTAGGTAGGTAGATAGATAGATACAGATAGGTAGGTAGGTAGATAGATAGATACAGATAGGTAGGTTGGTAGATTGATAGATAGAGATAGTTAGGTAGGTAGATAGATAGATAGAGATAGGTAGGTAGGTAGATAGATAGATAGAGATAGGTAGGTAGGTAGATTGATAGATACAGATAGGTAGGTAGGTAGATAAATAGATACAGATAGGTAGGTAGGTAGATAGATAGATACAGATTGGTAGGTAGGTAGATAGATAGATAGAGATAGGTAGGTAGGTAGATAGATAGAGATAGGTAGGTAGGTAGATTGATAGATACAGATAGGTAGGTAGGTAGATAGATAGATAGAGATAGGTAGGTTGGTAGATTGATAGATAGAGATAGTTAGGTAGGTAGATAGATAGATAGAGATAGGTAGGTAGGTAGATAGATAGATAGAGATAGGTAGGTAGGTAGATTGATAGATACAGATAGGTAGGTAGGTAGATAGATAGATACAGATAGGTAGGTAGGTAGATTGATAGATAGAGATAGGTAGGTAGGTAGATAAATAGATACAGATAGGTAGGTAGGTAGATAGATAGATACAGATAGGTAGGTAGGTAGATAGATAGATAGAGATAGGTAGGTAGGTATATAGATAGATAGAGATAGGTAGGTAGGTAGATTGATAGATAGAGATAGGTAGGTAGGTAGATAGATAGATAGAGATAGGTAGGTAGGTAGATAGATAAATACAGATTGGTAGCTAGGTAGATAGATAGATACAGATAGGTAGGTAGGTAGATTGATAGATAGAGATAGGTAGGTAGGTAGGTAGATAGATAGAGATAGGTAGGTAGGTAGATTGATAGAGATAGGTAGGTAGGTAGGTAGATTGATAGATAGAGATAGGTAGGTAGGTAGATAGATAGATAGAGATAGGTAGGTAGGTAGATAGATAGATAGAGATAGGTAGGTAGGTAGATAGATAGATACATATAGCTAGGTAGGTAGATTGATAGATAGAGATAGGTAGGTAGGTAGATAGATAGAGATAGGTAGGTAGGTAGATTGATAGAGATAGGTAGGTAGGTAGGTAGATTGATAGATAGAGATAGGTAGGTAGGTAGATTGATAGATAGAGATAGGTAGATAGGTAGATAGATAGATAGAGATAGGTAGGTAGGTAGATTGATAGATAGAGATAGGTAGGTAGGTAGATAAATAGATAGAGATACGTAGGTAGGTAGGTAGATAGATACAGATAGGTAGGTAGATAGATAGAGATAGGTAGGTAGGTAGATTGATAGATACAGATAGGTAGGTAGGTAGATAGATATTTAGAGATAGGTAGGTAGATAGATAGATAGAGATAGGTAGGTAGGTAGATAGATAGATAGAGATAGGTAGGTAGGTAGGTAGATACAGATAGGTAGGTAGGTAGATAGATAGATACAGATAGGTAGGAAGGTAGATTGATAGATAGAGATAGGTAGGTTGGTAGATTGATAGATAGAGATAGTTAGGTAGGTAGATAGATAGATAGAGATAGGTAGGTAGGTAGATAGATAGATAGAGATAGGTAGGTAGGTAGATTGATAGATACAGATAGGTAGGTAGGTAGATAGATAGATACAGATAGGTAGGTAGGTAGATTGATAGATAGAGATAGGTAGGTAGGTAGATTGATAGATACAGATAGGTAGGTAGGTAGATAGATAGATACAGATAGGTAGGTAGGTAGATTGATAGATAGAGATAGGTAGGTAGGTAGATAAATAGATACAGATAGGTAGGTAGGTAGGTAGATAGATAGATACAGATTGGTAGGTAGGTAGATAGATAGATAGAGATAGGTAGGTAGGTAGATAGATAGATAGAGATAGGTAGGTAGGTAGATAGATAGAGATAGGTAGGTAGGTAGATAGATAGATAGAGATAGGTAGGTAGGTAGATAGATAGATACAGATAGGTAGGTAGGTAGGTAGATAGATAGATACAGATAGGTAGGTTGGTAGATTGATAGATAGAGATAGTTAGGTAGGTAGATAGATAGATAGAGATAGGTAGGTAGGTAGATTGATAGATAGAGATAGGTAGGTAGGTAGATTGATAGATAGAGATAGGTAGGTAGGTAGATAGATAGATAGAGATAGGTAGGTAGGTAGATTGATAGATACAGATAGGTAGGTAGGTAGATAGATAGATACAGATAGGTAGGTAGGTAGATTGATAGAGATATGTAGGTAGGTAGATTGATAGATACAGATAGGTAGGTAGGTAGATAGATAGATACAGATTGGTAGGTAGGTAGATTGATAGATAGAGATAGGTAGGTAGGTAGATAAATAGATACAGATAGGTAGGTAGGTAGATAGATAGATACAGATAGGTAGGTAGGTAGATAGATAGATAGAGATAGGTAGGTAGGTATATAGATAGATAGATATAGGTAGATAGGTAGATTGATAGATACAGATAGGTAGGTAGGTAGATAGATAGATAGAGATAGGTAGGTAGGTAGATAGATAAATACAGATAGGTAGGTAGGTAGATAGATAGATACAGATAGGTAGGTAGGTAGATTGATAGATAGAGATAGGTAGGTAGGTAAGTAGATAGATAGAGATAGGTAGGTAGGTAGATTGATAGAGATAGGTAGGTAGGTAGGTAGGTAGGTAGATAGATAGATAGAGATAGGTAGGTAGGTAGATAGATAGATAGAGATAGGTAGGTAGGTAGATAGATACATATAGCTAGGTAGGTAGATTGATAGATAGAGATAGGTAGGTAGGTAGATAGATAGAGATAGGTAGGTAGGTAGATTGATAGAGATAGGTAGGTAGGTAGGTAGATTGATAGATAGAGATAGGTAGGTAGGTAGGTAGATTGATAGAGATAGGTAGGTAGGTAGGTAGATTGATAGATAGAGATAGGTAGGTAGGTAGATTGATAGATAGAGATAGGTAGATAGGTAGATAGATAGATAGAGATAGGTAGGTAGGTAGATTGATAGATAGAGATAGGTAGGTAGGTAGATAAATAGATACAGATAGGTAGGTAGGTAGATTGATAGATAGAGATAGTTAGGTAGGTAGATAGATAGATACAGATAGGTAGGTAGGTAGATTGATAGATACAGATAGGTAGGTCGGTAGATTGATAGATAGAGATAGGTAGGTAGGTAGACAGAGAGATAGAGATAGGTAGGTAGGTAGATTGATAGATAGAGATAGGTAGGTAGGTAGACAGATAGATAGAGATAGGTAGGTAGGTAGATTGATAGATAGAGATAGGTAGGTAGATTGATAGATAGAGATAGGTAGGTAGGTAGATAGATAGATAGAGATAGGTAGGTAGGTAGATAGATAGATAGATAGAGATAGGTAGGTAGGTAGATTGATAGATACAGATAGGTAGGTTGGTAGATTGATAGATAAAGATAGTTAGGTAGGTAGATAGATAGATAGAGATAGGTAGGTTGGTAGATTGATAGATAGAGATAGTTAGGTAGGTAGATAGATAGATAGAGATAGGTAGGTAGGTAGATAGATAGATAGAGATAAGTAGGTAGGTAGATTGATAGATACAGATAGGTAGGTAGGTAGATAGATAGATACAGATAGGTAGGTAGGTAGATTGATAGATAGAGATAGGTAGGTAGGTAGATAAATAGATACAGATAGGTAGGTAGGTAGATAGATAGATACAGATAGGTAGGTAGGTAGATAGATAGATAGAGATAGGTAGGTAGGTATATAGATAGATAGAGATAGGTAGGTAGGTAGATTGATAGATAGAGATAGGTAGGTAGGTAGATAGATAGATAGAGATAGGTAGGTAGGTAGATAGATAAATACAGATAGGTAGGTAGGTAGATAGATAGATACAGATAGGTAGGTAGGTAGATTGATAGATAGAGATAGGTAGGTAGGTAGGTAGATAGATAGAGATAGGTAGGTAGGTAGATTGATAGAGATAGGTAGGTAGGTAGGTAGATTGATAGATAGAGATAGGTAGGTAGGTAGATAGATAGATAGAGATAGGTAGGTAGGTAGATAGATAGATACAGATAGGTAGGTAGGTAGATAGATAGATACATATAGCTAGGTAGGTAGATTGATAGATAGAGATAGGTAGGTAGGTAGATAGATAGAGATAGGTAGGTAGGTAGATTGATAGAGATAGGTAGGTAGGTAGGTAGATTGATAGATAGAGATAGGTAGGTAGGTAGATTGATAGATAGAGATAGGTAGATAGGTAGATAGATAGATAGAGATAGGTAGGTAGGTAGATTGATAGATAGAGATAGGTAGGTAGGTAGATAAATAGATAGAGATACGTAGGTAGGTAGGTAGATAGATACAGATAGGTAGGTAGATAGATAGAGATAGGTAGGTAGGTAGATTGATAGATACAGATAGGTAGGTAGGTAGATAGATATTTAGAGATAGGTAGGTAGATAGATAGATAGAGATAGGTAGGTAGGTAGATAGATAGATAGAGATAGGTAGGTAGGTAGATAGATACAGATAGGTAGGTAGGTAGATAGATAGATACAGATAGGTAGGAAGGTAGATTGATAGATAGAGATAGGTAGGTAGGTAGATAGATAGAGATAGGTAGGTAGGTAGATTGATAGATACAGATAGGTAGGAAGGTAGATAGATAGATAGAGATAGGTAGGTTGGTAGATTGATAGATAGAGATAGTTAGGTAGGTAGATAGATAGATAGAGATAGGTAGGTAGGTAGATAGATAGATAGAGATAGGTAGGTAGGTAGATTGATAGATACAGATAGGTAGGTAGGTAGATAGATAGATACAGATAGGTAGGTAGGTAGATTGATAGATAGAGATAGGTAGGTAGGTAGATTGATAGATACAGATAGGTAGGTAGGTAGATAGATACAGATAGGTAGGTAGGTAGATTGATAGATAGAGATAGGTAGGTAGGTAGATAAATAGATACAGATAGGTAGGTAGGTAGGTAGATAGATAGATACAGATTGGTAGGTAGGTAGATAGATAGATAGATAGAGATAGGTAGGTAGGTAGATAGATAGATAGAGATAGGTAGGTAGGTAGATAGATAGAGATAGGTAGGTAGGTAGATAGATAGATAGAGATAGGTAGGTAGGTAGATAGATAGATACAGATAGGTAGGTAGGTAGATAGATAGATACAGATAGGTAGGTTGGTAGATTGATAGATAGAGATAGTTAGGTAGGTAGATAGATAGATAGAGATAGGTAGGTAGGTAGATTGATAGATAGAGATAGGTAGGTAGGTAGATTGATAGATAGAGATAGGTAGGTAGGTAGATAGATAGATAGAGATAGGTAGGTAGGTAGATAGATAGATAGAGATAGGTAGGTAGGTAGATTGATAGATAGAGATAGGTAGGTAGGTAGATAGATAGAGATAGGTAGGTAGGTAGATAGATAGATAGAGATAGGTAGGTAGGTAGATAGATAGATACAGATAGGTAGGTAGGTAGATAGATAGATACAGATAGGTAGGTTGGTAGATTGATAGATAGAGATAGTTAGGTAGGTAGATAGATAGATAGAGATAGGTAGGTAGGTAGATTGATAGATACAGATAGGTAGGTAGGTAGATAGATAGATACAGATAGGTAGGTAGGTAGATTGATAGATAGAGATAGGTAGGTAGGTAGATAAATAGATACAGATAGGTAGGTAGGTAGATAGATAGATAGAGATAGGTAGGTTGGTAGATTGATATATAGAGATAGTTAGGTAGGTAGATAGATAGATAGAGATAGGTAGGTAGGTAGATAGATAGATAGAGATAGGTAGGTAGGTAGATTGATAGATACAGATAGGTAGGTAGGTAGATAGATAGATACAAATAGGTAGGTAGTTAGATTGATAGATAGAGATAGGTAGGTGGGTAGATAAATAGATACAGATAGGTAGGTAGGTAGATAGATAGATACAGATAGGTAGGTAGGTAGATAGATAGATAGAGATAGGTAGGTAGGTATATAGATAGATAGAGATAGGTAGGTAGGTAGATTGATAGATACAGATATGTAGGTAGGTAGATAGATAGATACAGATAGGTAGGTAGGTAGATTGATAGATAGAGATAGGTAGGTAGGTAGATAAATAGATACAGATAGGTAGGTAGGTAGATAGATAGATACAGATAGGTAGGTAGCTAGATAGATAGATAGAGATAGGTAGGTAGGTAGATAGATAGATACAGATAGGTAGGTAGGTAGATTGATAGATACAGATAGGTAGGTAGGTAGATAGATAGATACAGATAGGTAGGTAGGTAGATAGATAGATAGAGATAGGTAGGTAGGTAGATAGATAGATACAGATAGGTAGGTAGGTAGATAGATAGATACAGATAGGTAGGAAGGTAGATTGATAGATAGAGATAGGTAGGTAGGTAGGTAGATAGATAGAGATAGGTAGGTAGGTAGATTGATAGAGATAGGTAGGTAGGTAGGTAGATAGATAGAGATAGGTAGGTAGGTAGATGGATAGATACAGATAGGTAGGTAGGTAGATTGATAGATAGAGATAGGTAGGTAGGTAGAGAGATAGATAGAGATAGGTAGGTAGGTAGATTGATAGATACAGATAGGTAGGTAGGTAGTTTGATAGATAGAGATAGGTAGGTAGGTAGATTGATAGATACAGATTGGTAGGTAGGTAGATAGATAGATAGAGATAGGTAGGTAGGTAGATAGATAGAGATAGGTAGGTAGGTAGATTGATAGATACAGATAGGTAGGTAGGTAGATAGATAGATAGAGATAGGTAGATAGGTAGATAGATAGACAGAGATAGGTAGGTAGGTAGATAGATAGATAGAGATAGGTAGGTAGGTAGATTGATAGATAGAGATAGGTAGGTAGGTCGATAGATATATAGAGATACGTAGGTAGGTAGGTAGATAGATACAGATAGGTAGGTAGGTAGATAGATAGATACAGATAGGTTGGTAGGTAGATAGATAGATACAGATAGGTAGGTAGGTAGATAGATAGATACAGATAGGTAGGAAGGTAGATTGATAGATAGAGATAGGTAGGTAGGTAGGTAGATAGATAGAGATAGGTAGGTAGGTAGATTGATAGAGATAGGTAGGTAGGTAGGTAGATAGATAGAGATAGGTAGGTAGGTAGATTGATAGATACAGATAGGTAGGTAGGTAGATTGATAGATAGAGATAGGTAGGTAGGTAGATTGATAGATACAGATAGGTAGGTAGGTAGATTGATAGATACAGATAGGTAGGTAGGTAGATTGATAGACAGAGATAGGTAGGTAGGTAGATAGATAGAGATAGGTAGGTAGGTAGGTAGATAGATACAGATAGGTAGGTAGGTAGATAGATAGATACAGATAGGTAGGTAGGGAGATAGATAGATAGAGATAGGTAGGTAGGTAGATAGATAGATAGAGATAGGTAGGTAGGTAGATAGATAGATAGAGATAGGTAGGTAGGTAGATAGATAGATACAGATAGGTAGGTAGGTAGATAGATAGAGATAGGTAGGTAGGTAGATTGATAGAGATACTAGGTAGGTAGGTAGATAGATACAGATAGGTAGGTAGGTAGATAGATAGATACAGATAGGTAGGTAGATTGATAGATAGAGATAGGTTTGTAGGTAGATTGATAGATAGAGATAGGTAGATAGGTAGATAGATAGATACAGATAGGTAGGTAGGTAGATATATAGATACAGATATGTAGGTAGGTAGATAGATAGATAGAGATAGGTAGGTAGGTAGATTGATAGATAGAGATAGGTAGGTAGGTAGATAGATAGATAGAGATAGGTAGGTAGGTAGATTGATAGATAGAGATAGGTAGGTAGGTAGATAGATAGATAGAGATAGGTAGGTAGGTAGATAGATAGATACAGATAGGTAGGTAGGTAGATAGATAGATACAGATAGGTAGGTTGGTAGATTGATAGATAGAGATAGGTAGGTAGGTAGATAGATAGAGATAGGTAGGTAGGTAGATTGATAGAGATAGGTAGGTAGGTAGGTAGATAGATAGATAGAGATAGGTAGGTAGGTAGATAGATAGATAGAGATAGGTAGGTAGGTAGATAGATAGATACAGATAGGTAGGTAGGTAGATAGATAGATAGAGATAGGTAGGTAGGTAGATTGATAGATACAGATAGGTAGGTAGGTAGATAGATAGATAGAGATAGGTAGGTAGGTAGATAGATAGATAGAGATAGGTAGGAAGGTAAATAGATAGATAGAGATAGGTAGGTAGGTAGATAGATAGATACAGATAGGTAGGTAGGTAGATAGATAGATAGAGATAGGTAGGTAGGTAGATTGATAGATAGAGATAGGTAGGTAGGTAGGTAGATAGATAGAGATAGGTAGGTAGGTAGATTGATAGAGATAGGTAGGTAGGTAGGTAGATAGTTAGAGATAGGTAGGTAGGTAGATTGATAGATACAGATAGGTAGGTAGGTAGATTGATAGATAGAGATAGGTAGGTAGGTAGATAGATAGAGATAGGTAGTTAGGTAGATAGATAGATAGAGATAGGTAGTTAGGTAGATAGATAGAGATAGGTAGGTAGGTAGATAGATAGATAGAGATAGGTAGATAGGTAGATAGATAGATAGAGATAGGTAGGTAGGTAGATAGATAGATAGAGATAGGTAGGTAGGTAGATAGATAGTGATAGGTAGTTAGGTGGATAGATAGATAGAGATAGGTAGTTAGGTAGATAGATAGAGATAGGTAGGTAGGTAGATAGATAGATAGAGATAGGTAGATAGGCAGATAGATAGATAGAGATAGGTAGGTAGGTAGATAGATAGATAGAGATAGGTAGGTAGGTAGATTGATAGATACAGATCGGTAGGTAGGTATATTGATAGATAGAGATATGTAGGTAGGTAGATAGATAGATAGAGATAGGTAGGTAGGTAGATAGATAGATAGAGATTGGTAGGTAGGTAGATTGATAGATACAGATAGATAGGTAGGTAGATAGATAGATAGAGATAGGTAGGTAGGTAGATAGATAGATAGAGATAGGTAGGTAGGTAGATAGATAGATACAGATAGGTAGGTAGGTAGATAGATAGATACAGATAGGTAGGTAGGTAGATAGATAGATACAGATAGGTAGGTAGGTAGATTGATAGACAGAGATAGGTAGGTAGGTAGGTAGATAGATACAGATAGGTAGGTAGGTAGATAGATAGATACAGATAGGTAGGTAGGTAGATTGATAGATAGAGATAGGTAGGTAGGTAAATAGATAGAGATAGATAGGTAAGTAGATTGATAGAGATAGGTAGGTAGGCAGGTAGATAGATAGAGATAGGTAGGTATGTAGATAGATAGATAGAGATAGGTAGGTAGGTAGGTAGATAGATACAGATAGGTAGGTAGATAGATAAATACAGATAGGTGGGTAGGTAGATAGATAGATAGAGATAGGTAGGTAGGTAGATTGATAGATAGAGATAGGTAGGTAGGTAGATTGATAGATACAGATAGGTAGGTAGGTAGGTAGATAGATACAGATAGGTAGGTAGG
Organism: Crotalus helleri; assembly: GCA_024509115.1. Classification (NCBI taxonomy): domain Eukaryota; kingdom Metazoa; phylum Chordata; class Lepidosauria; order Squamata; family Viperidae; genus Crotalus; species Crotalus helleri. Next base: position 132,788 of record JAKSXO010000173.1, on the reverse strand, counting down.
TAGATAGATAGATACAGATAGGTAGGTAGGTAGATAGATAAATACAGATAGGTGGGTAGGTAGATAGATAGATAGAGATAGGTAGGTAGGTAGATAGATAGATAGAGATAGGTAGGTAGGTAGATAGATAGAGATAGGTAGGTAGGTAGATAGATAGATACAGACAGGTAGGTAGGTAGATTGATAGAGATACTAGGTAGGTAGGTAGATAGATACAGATAGGTAGGTAGGTAGGTAGATAGATACAGATAGGTAGGTAGATTGATAGATAGAGATAGGTTTGTAGGTAGATTGATAGATTGAGATAGGTAGATAGGTAGATAGATACAGATAGGTAGGTAGATATATAGATACAGATATGTAGGTAGGTAGATAGATAGATAGAGATAGGTAGGTAGGTAGATTGATAGATAGAGATAGGTAGGTAGGTAGATAGATAGATAGAGATAGGTAGGTAGGTAGATAGATAGATACAGATAGGTAGGTAGGTAGATAGATAGATACAGATAGGTAGGTTGGTAGATTGATAGATAGAGATAGGTAGGTAGGTAGATAGATAGAGATAGGTAGGTAGGTAGATTGATAGAGATAGGTAGGTAGGTAGGTAGATAGATAGATAGAGATAGGTAGGTAGGTAGATAGATAGATAGAGATAGGTAGGTAGGTAGATAGATAGATACAGATAGGTAGGTAGGTAGATAGATAGATAGAGATAGGTAGGTAGGTAGATTGATAGATACAGATAGGTAGGTAGGTAGATAGATAGATAGAGATAGGTAGGTAGGTAGATAGATAGATAGAGATAGGTAGGTAGGTAAATAGATAGATAGAGATAGGTAGGTAGGTAGATAGATAGATACAGATAGGTAGGTAGGTAGATAGATAGATAGAGATAGGTAGGTAGGTAGATTGATAGATAGAGTTAGGTAGGTAGGTAGGTAGATAGATAGAGATAGGTAGGTAGGTAGATTGATAGAGATAGGTAGGTAGGTAGGTAGATAGATAGAGATAGGTAGGTAGGTAGATTGATAGATACAGATAGGTAGGTAGGTAGATTGATAGATAGAGATAGGTAGGTAGGTAGATAGATAGAGATAGGTAGTTAGGTAGATAGATAGATAGAGATAGGTAGTTAGGTAGATAGATAGAGATAGGTAGGTAGGTAGATAGATAGATAGAGATAGGTAGGTAGGTAGATAGATAGATAGAGATAGGTAGGTAGGTAGATAGATAGAGATAGGTAGTTAGGTGGATAGATAGATAGAGATAGGTAGTTAGGTAGATAGATAGAGATAGGTAGGTAGGTAGATAGATAGATAGAGATAGGTAGATAGGCAGATAGATAGATAGAGATAGGTAGGTAGGTAGATAGATAGATAGAGATAGGTAGGTAGGTAGATTGATAGATACAGATCGGTAGGTAGGTATATTGATAGATAGAGATATGTAGGTAGGTAGATAGATAGATAGAGATAGGTAGGTAGGTAGATAGATAGATAGAGATTGGTAGGTAGGTAGATTGATAGATACAGATAGATAGGTAGGTAGATAGATAGATAGAGATAGGTAGGTAGGTAGATAGATAGATAGAGATAGGTAGGTAGGTAGATAGATAGATACAGATAGGTAGGTAGGTAGGTAGATAGATAGATACAGATAGGTAGGTAGGTAGATAGATAGATACAGATAGGTAGGTAGGTAGATTGATAGACAGAGATAGGTAGGTAGGTAGGTAGATAGATACAGATAGGTAGGTAGGTAGATAGATAGATACAGATAGGTAGGTAGGTAGATTGATAGATAGAGATAGGTAGGTAGGTAAATAGATAGAGATAGATAGGTAGGTAGATTGATAGAGATAGGTAGGTAGGTAGGTAGATAGATAGAGATAGGTAGGTAGGTAGATAGATAGATAGAGATAGGTAGGTAGGTAGGTAGATAGATACAGATAGGTAGGTAGATAGATAAATACAGATAGGTGGGTAGGTAGATAGATAGATAGAGATAGGTAGGTAGGTAGATTGATAGATAGAGATAGGTAGGTAGTTGATTGATAGATACAGATAGGTAGGTAGGTAGGTAGATAGATACAGATAGGTAGGTAGATAGATAAATACAGATAGGTGGTAGGTAGATAGATAGATTGAGATAGGTAGGTAGGTAGATAGATAGATAGAGATAGGTTGGTAGGTAGATAGATAGAGATAGGTAGGTAGGTAGATAGATAGATACAGACAGGTAGGTAGGTAGATAGATAGATACAGATAGGTAGGTAGGTAGATTGATAGATAGAGATAGGTAGGTAGGTAGGTAGATAGATAGAGATAGCTAGGAAGGTAGATTGATAGATACAGATAGGTAGGTAGGTAGATTGATAGATAGAGATAGGTAGGTAGGTAGATAGATAGATAGAGATAGGTAGGTAGGTAGGTAGATAGATACAGATAGGTAGGTAGATAGATAAATACAGATAGGTGGGTAGGTAGATAGATAGATAGAGATAGGTAGGTAGGTAGATTGATAGATAGAGATAGGTAGGTAGGTAGATTGATAGATACAGATAGGTAGGTAGGTAGGTAGATAGATACAGATAGGTAGGTAGATAGATATATACAGATAGGTGGGTAGGTAGATAGATAGATAGAGATAGGTAGGTAGGTAGATAGATAGATAGAGATAGGTAGGTAGGTAGATAGATAGAGATAGGTAGGTAGGTAGATAGATAGATAGAGATAGGTAGGTAGGTAGATAGATAGAGATAGGTAGGTAGGTAGATAGATAGATACAGACAGGTAGGTAGGTAGATAGATAGATACAGATAGGTAGGTAGGTAGATTGATAGATAGAGATAGGTAGGTAGGTAGATTGATAGATAGAGATAGGTAGGTAGGTAGATAGATAGATAGAGATAGGTAGGTAGGTAGGTAGATAGATACAGATAGGTAGGTAGATAGATAAATACAGATAGGTGGGTAGGTAGATAGATAGATAGAGATAGGTAGGTAGGTAGATTGATAGATAGAGATAAGTAGGTAGGTAGATTGATAGATACAGATAGGTAGGTAGGTAGGTAGATAGATACAGATAGGTAGGTAGATAGATAAATACAGATAGGTAGGTAGGTAGATAGATAGATAGAGATAGGTAGGTAGGTAGATTGATAGATACAGATAGGTAGGTAGGTAGATAGATAGATAGAGATAGGTAGGTAGGTAGATAGATAGATAGAGATAGGTAGGTAGGTAGATAGATAGATAGAGATAGGTAGGTAGGTAGATAGATAGATACAGATAGGTAGGTAGGTAGATAGATAGATACAGATAGGTAGGTAGGTAGATTGATAGATAGAGATAGGTAGGTAGGTAGGTAGGTAGATAGATAGAGATAGGTAGGTAGGTAGATTGATAGAGATAGGTAGGTAGGTAGGTAGATAGATAGAGATAGGTAGGTAGGTAGATTGATAGATACAGATAGGTAGGTAGGTAGGTAGATAGATACAGATAGGTAGGTAGATAGATAAATACAGATAGGTGGGTAGGTAGATAGATAGATAGAGATAGGTAGGTAGGTAGATAGATAGATAGAGATAGGTAGGTAGGTAGATAGATAGAGATAGGTAGGTAGGTAGATAGATAGATACAGACAGGTAGGTAGGTAGATAGATAGATACAGATAGGTAGGTAGGTAGATTGATAGATAGAGATAGGTAGGTAGGTAGGTAGATAGATAGAGATAGGTAGGAAGGTAGATTGATAGATACAGATAGGTAGGTAGGTAGATTGATAGATAGAGATAGGTAGGTAGGTAGATAGATAGATAGAGATAGGTAGGTAGGTAGGTAGGTAGATAGATAGAGATAGGTAGGTAGGTAGATAGATAAATACAGATAGGTGGGTAGGTAGATAGATAGATAGAGATAGGTAGGTAGGTAGATTGATAGATACAGATAGGTAGGTAGGTAGATTGATAGATACAGATAGGTAGGTAGGTAGGTAGATAGATACAGATAGGTAGGTAGATAGATAAATACAGATAGGTGGGTAGGTAGATAGATAGATAGAGATAGGTAGGTAGGTAGATAGATAGATAGAGATAGGTAGGTAGGTAGATAGATAGAGATAGGTAGGTAGGTAGATAGATAGATAGAGATAGGTAGGTAGGTAGATAGATAGATACAGATAGGTAGGTAGGTAGATAGATAGATACAGATAGGTAGGTAGGTAGATTGATAGATAGAGGTAGGTAGGTAGGTAGGTAGATAGATAGAGATAGGTAGGTAGGTAGATTGATAGATAGAGATAGGTAGGTAGGTAGATTGATAGATAGAGATAGGTAGGTAGGTAGATAGATAGATAGAGATAGGTAGGTAGGTAGGTAGATAGATACAGATAGGTAGGTAGATAGATAAATACAGATAGGTGGGTAGGTAGATAGATAGATAGAGATAGGTAGGTAGGTAGATTGATAGATAGAGATAGGTAGGTAGGTAGATTGATAGATACAGATAGGTAGGTAGGTAGATAGATACAGATAGGTAGGTAGATAGATAAATACAGATAGGTAGGTAGGTAGATAGATAGATAGAGATAGGTAGGTAGGTAGATTGATAGATACAGATAGGTAGGTAGGTAGATAGATAGATAGAGATAGGTAGGTAGGTAGATAGATAGATAGAGATAGGTAGGTAGGTAGATAGATAGATACAGATAGGTAGGTAGGTAGATAGATAGATACAGATAGGTAGGTAGGTAGATTGATAGATAGAGGTAGGTAGGTAGGTAGGTAGATAGATAGAGATAGGTAGGTAGGTAGATTGATAGAGATAGGTAGGTAGGTAGGTAGATAGATAGAGATAGGTAGGTAGGTAGATTGATAGATACAGATAGGTAGGTAGGTAGATTGATAGATAGAGATAGGTAGGTAGGTAGATAGATATAGGTAGTTAGGTAGATAGATAGAGATAGGTAGGTAGGTAGATAGATAGATAGAGATAGGTAGGTAGGTAGGTAGGTAGGTAGATAGATAGAGATAGGTAGGTAGGTAGATAGATAGATACAGACAGGTAGGTAGGTAGATAGATAGATACAGATAGGTAGGTAGGTAGATTGATAGATAGAGATAGGTAGGTAGGTAGGTAGATAGATAGAGATAGGTAGGTAGGTAGATAGATAGATACAGACAGGTAGGTAGGTAGATAGATAGATACAGATAGGTAGGTAGGTAGATTGATAGATAGAGATAGGTAGGTAGGTAGGTAGATAGATACAGATAGGTAGGTAGGTAGATAGATAGATACAGATAGGTAGAAAGGGAGATAGATAGATAGAGATAGGTAGGTAGGTAGATAGATAGATAGAGATAGGTAGGTAGGTAGATAGATAGATAGAGATAGGTAGGTAGGTAGATAGATAGATACAGACAGGTAGGTAGGTAGATAGATAGAGATAGGTAGGTAGGTAGATTGATAGAGATACTAGGTAGGTAGGTAGATAGATACAGATAGGTAGGTAGGTAGGTAGATAGATACAGAAGAGTAGGTAGATTGATAGATAGAGATAGGTGGGTAGGTAGATTGATAGATAGAGATAGGTAGATAGGTAGATAGATAGATACAGATAGGTAGGTAGGTAGATATATAGATACAGATATGTAGGTAGGTAGATTGATAGAGATAGGTAGGTAGGTAGATTGATAGATAGAGATAGGTAGGTAGGTAGATAGATAGAGATAGGTAGGTAGGTAGATTGATAGAGATAGGTAGGTAGGTAGATAGATAGATACAGACAGGTAGGTAGGTAGATAGATAGAGATAGGTAGGTAGGTAGATTGATAGAGATACTAGGTAGGTAGGTAGATAGATACAGATAGGTAGGTAGGTAGGTAGATAGATACAGAAAAGTAGGTAGATTGATAGATAGAGATAGGTGGGTAGGTAGATTGATAGATAGAGATAGGTAGATAGGTAGATAGATAGATACAGATAGGTAGGTAGGTAGGTAGATAGATAGAGATAGGTAGGTAGGTAGATTGATAGAGATAGGTAGGTAGGTAGATAGATAGATAGAGATAGGTAGGTAGGTAGGTAGGTAGATAGATAGAGATAGGTAGGTAGGTAGATAGATAGATACAGACAGGTAGGTAGGTAGATAGATAGATACAGATAGGTAGGTAGGTAGATTGATAGATAGAGATAGGTAGGTAGGTAGGTAGATAGATAGAGATAGGTAGGTAGGTAGATTGATAGATACAGATACAGATACAGATTGATAGATAGAGATAGGTAGGTACGTAGGTAGATAGATACAGATAGGTAGGTAGATAGATAAATACAGATAGGTGGGTAGGTAGATAGATAGATACAGATAGGTCGGTAGGTAGATTGATAGATAGAGATAGGTAGGTAGGTAGGTAGATAGATAGAGATAGGTAGGTAGGTAGATTGATAGAGATAGGTAGGTAGGTAGATTGATAGATAGAGATAGGTAGGTAGGTAGGTAGGTAGATAGATAGAGATAGGTAGGTAGGTAGATAGATAGATACAGACAGGTAGGTAGGTAGATAGATAGATACAGATAGGTAGGTAGGTAGATTGATAGATAGAGATAGGTAGGTAGGTAGGTAGGTAGGTAGATACATAGAGATAGGTAGGTAGGTAGATTGATAGATACAGATACAGATACAGATTGATAGATAGAGATAGGTAGGTACGTAGGTAGATAGATACAGATAGGTAGGTAGATAGATAAATACAGATAGGTGGGTAGGTAGATAGATAGATAGAGATAGGTAGGTAGGTAGATTGATAGATAGAGATAGGTAGGTAGGTAGATTGATAGATACAGATAGGTAGGTAGGTAGGTAGATAGATAGAGATAGGTAGGTAGATAGATAAATACAGATAGGTGGGTAGGTAGATAGATAGATAGAGATAGGTAGGTAGGTAGATTGATAGATACAGATAGGTAGGTAGGTAGATAGATACAGATAGGTAGGTAGGTAGATTGATAGATAGAGATAGGTAGGTAGGTAGATAGATAGATAGAGATAGGTAGTTAGGTAGATAGATAGATAGAGATAGGTAGGTAGGTAGATAGATAGAGATAGGTAGATAGGTAGATAGATAGATAGAGATAGGTAGGTAGGTAGATAGATAGATAGAGATTGGTAGGTAGGTAGATTGATAGATACAGATCGGTACGTAGGTAGATTGATAGATAGAGATATGTAGGTAGGTAGATAGATAGATAGAGATAGGTAGGTAGGTAGATAGATAGATAGAGATAGGTAGGTAGGTAGATTGATAGATACAGATAGATAGGTAGGTAGATAGATAGATAGATATAGGTAGGTAGGTAGATAGATAGATACAGATAGGTAGGTAGGTAGGTAGATAGATACAGATAGGTAGGTAGGTAGATAGATAGATACAGATAGGTAGGTAGGTAGATTGATAGACAGAGATAGGTAGGTAGGTAGGTAGATAGATACAGATAGGTAGGTAGGTAGATAGATAGATACAGATAGGTAGGTAGGTAGATTGATAGATAGAGATAGGTAGGTAGGTAAATAGATAGAGATAGGTAGGTAGGTAGATTGATAGAGATAGGTAGGTAGGTAGGTAGATAGATAGAGATAGGTAGGTAGGTAGATAGATAGAGATAGGTAGGTAGGTAGGTAGATAGATACAGATAGGTAGGTAGATAGATAAATACAGATAGGTGGGTAGGTAGATAGATAGAGATAGGTAGGTAGGTAGATTGATAGATAGAGATAGGTAGGTAGGTAGATTGATAGATACAGATAGGTAGGTAGGTAGGTAGATAGATACAGATAGGTAGGTAGATAGATAAATACAGATAGGTGGGTAGGTAGGTAGATAGATAGAGATAGGTAGGTAGGTAGATAGATAGATACAGACAGGTAGGTAGGTAGATAGATAGATACAGATAGGTAGGTAGGTAGATTGATAGATAGAGATAGGTAGGTAGGTAGGTAGATAGATAGAGATAGGTAGGAAGGTAGATTGATAGATACAGATAGGTAGGTAGGTAGATTGATAGATAGAGATAGGTAGGTAGGTAGATAGATAGATAGAGATAGGTAGGTAGGTAGGTAGATAGATACAGATAGGTAGGTAGATAGATAAATACAGATAGGTGGGTAGGTAGATAGATAGAGATAGGTAGGTAGGTAGATTGATAGATAGAGATAGGTAGGTAGGTAGATTGATAGATACAGATAGGTAGGTAGGTAGGTAGGTAGATAGATACAGATAGGTAGGTAGATAGATAAATACAGATAGGTGGGTAGGTAGATAGATAGATAGATAGAGATAGGTAGGTAGGTAGATAGATAGATAGAGATAGGTAGGTAGGTAGATAGATAGAGATAGGTAGGTAGGTAGATAGATAGATAGAGATAGGTAGGTAGGTAGATAGATAGAGATAGGTAGGTAGGTAGATAGATAGATACAGACAGGTAGGTAGGTAGATAGATAGATACAGATAGGTAGGTAGGTAGATTGATAGATAGAGATAGGTAGGTAGGTAGATTGATAGATAGAGATAGGTAGGTAGATAGATAGATAGAGATAGGTAGGTAGGTAAATAGATAGATAGAGATAGGTAGGTAGGTAGATAGATAGATACAGATAGGTAGGTAGGTAGATAGATAGATACAGATAGGTAGGTAGGTAGGTAGATAGATAGAGATAGGTAGGTAGGTAGATTGATAGATACAGATAGGTAGGTAGGTAGATAGATAGATAGAGATAGGTAGGTAGGTAGATAGATAGATAGAGATGGGTAGGTAGGTAAATAGATAGATAGAGATAGGTAGGTAGGTAGATAGATAGATACAGATAGGTAGGTAGTTAGATAGATAGATACAGATAGGTAGGTAGGTAGATTGATAGATAGAGATAGGTAGGTAGGTAGATAGATAGAGATAGGTAGGTAGGTAGATTGATAGAGATAGGTAGGTAGGTAGATTGATAGATAGAGATAGGTAGGTAGGTAGGTAGGTAGATAGATAGAGATAGGTAGGTAGGTAGATAGATAGATACAGACAGGTAGGTAGGTAGATAGATAGATACAGATAGGTAGGTAGGTAGATTGATAGATAGAGATAGGTAGGTAGGTAGGTAGATAGATAGAGATAGGTAGGTAGGTAGATTGATAGATACAGATACAGATACAGATTGATAGATATAGGTAGGTAGGTAGGTAGATAGATAAATACAGATAGGTTGGTAGGTAGATAGATAGATAGAGATAGGTAGGTAGGTAGATTGATAGATAGAGATAGGTAGGTAGGTAGATTGATAGATACAGATAGGTAGGTAGGTAGGTAGATAGATACAGATAGGTAGGTAGATAGATAAATACAGATAGGTGGGTAGGTAGATAGATAGATAGAGATAGGTAGGTAGGTAGATTGATAGATACAGATAGGTAGGTAGGTAGATAGATAGATACAGATAGGTAGGTAGGTAGATTGAAAGATAGAGATAGGTAGGTAGGTAGATAGATAGATAGAGATAGGTAGTTAGGTAGATAGATAGATAGAGATAGGTAGGTAGGTAGATAGATAGATAGAGATAGGTAGATAGGTAGATAGATAGATAGAGATAGGTAGGTAGGTAGATAGATAGATAGAGATTGGTAGGTAGGTAGATTGATAGATACAGATCGGTACGTAGGTAGATTGATAGATAGAGATATGTAGGTAGGTAGATAGATAGATAGAGATAGGTAGGTAGGTAGATAGATAGATAGAGATAGGTAGGTAGGTAGATTGATAGATACAGATAGATAGGTAGGTAGATAGATAGATATAGGTAGGTAGGTAGATAGATAGATACAGATAGGTAGGTAGGTAGATAGATAGATACAGATAGGTAGGTAGGTAGATAGATAGATAGAGATAGGTAGGTAGGTAGATTGATAGACAGAGATAGGTAGGTAGGTAGGTAGATAGATACAGATAGGTAGGTAGGTAGATAGATAGATACAGATAGGTAGGTAGGTAGATTGATAGATAGAGATAGGTAGGTAGGTAAATAGATAGAGATAGGTAGGTAGGTAGATTGATAGAGATAGGTAGGTAGGTAGGTAGATAGATAGAGATAGGTAGGTAGGTAGATAGATAGAGATAGGTAGGTAGGTAGGTAGATAGATACAGATAGGTAGGTAGGTAGATAGATAGATACAGATAGGTAGGTAGGTAGATAGATAGATAGAGATAGGTAGGTAGGTAGGTAGATAGATACAGATAGGTAGGTAGATAGATAAATACAGATAGGTGGGTAGGTAGATAGATAGATAGAGATAGGTAGGTAGGTAGATTGATAGATAGAGATAGGTAGGTAGGTAGATTGATAGATACAGATAGGTAGGTAGATAGGTAGATAGATACAGATAGGTAGGTAGATAGATAAATACAGATAGGTGGGTAGGTAGATAGATAGATAGAGATAGGTAGGTAGGTAGATTGATAGATACAGATAGGTAGGTAGGTAGATAGATAGATACAGATAGGTAGGTAGGTAGATTGATAGATAGAGATAGGTAGGTAGGTAGATAGATAGATAGAGATAGGTAGTTAGGTAGATAGATAGATAGAGATAGGTAGGTAGGTAGATAGATAGATAGAGATAGGTAGATAGGTAGATAGATAGATAGAGATAGGTAGGTAGGTAGATAGATAGATACAGATCGGTACGTAGGTAGATTGATAGAGATAGGTAGGTAGGTAGGTAGATAGATAGAGATAGGTAGGTAGGTAGGTAGATAGATACAGATAGGTAGGTAGATAGATAAATACAGATAGGTGGGTAGGTAGATAGATAGATAGAGATAGGTAGGTAGGTAGATTGATAGATAGAGATAGGTAGGTAGGTAGATTGATAGATACAGATAGGTAGGTAGGTAGGTAGATAGATACAGATAGGTAGGTAGATAGATAAATACAGATAGGTGGGTAGGTAGGGAGATAGATAGAGATAGGTAGGTAGGTAGATAGATAGATACAGACAGGTAGGTAGGTAGATAGATAGATACAGATAGGTAGGTAGGTAGATTGATAGATAGAGATAGGTAGGTAGGTAGGTAGATAGATAGAGATAGGTAGGAAGGTAGATTGATAGATACAGATAGGTAGGTAGGTAGATTGATAGATAGAGATAGGTAGGTAGGTAGATAGATAGATAGAGATAGGTAGGTCGGTAGGTAGATAGATACAGATAGGTAGGTAGATAGATAAATACAGATAGGTGGGTAGGTAGATAGATAGATAGAGATAGGTAGGTAGGTAGATTGATAGATAGAGATAGGTAGGTAGGTAGATTGATAGATACAGATAGGTAGGTAGGTAGGTAGATAGATACAGATAGGTAGGTAGATAGATAAATACAGATAGGTGGGTAGGTAGATAGATAGATAGAGATAGGTAGGTAGGTAGATAGATAGATAGAGATAGGTAGGTAGGTAGATAGATAGATACAGATATGTAGGTAGGTAGATAGAAAGATACAGATAGGTAGGTAGGTAGATAGATAGATACAGATAGGTAGGTAGGTAGATAGATAGATAGAGATAGGTAGGTAGGTAGATTGATAGATACAGATAGGTAGGTAGGTAGATAGATAGAGATAGGTAGGTAGGTAGATAGATAGATAGAGATGGGTAGGTAGGTAAATAGATAGATAGAGATAGGTAGGTAGGTAGATAGATAGATACAGATAGGTAGGTAGGTAGATAGATAGATACAGATAGGTAGGTAGGTAGATTGATAGATAGAGATAGGTAGGTAGGTAGGTAGATAGATAGAGATAGGTAGGTACGTAGATTGATAGAGATAGGTAGGTAGGTAGATTGATAGATAGAGATATTTAGGTAGGTAGGTAGGTAGATAGATAGAGATAGGTAGGTAGGTAGATAGATAGATACAGACAGGTAGGTAGGTAGATAGATAGATACAGATAGGTAGGTAGGTAGATTGATAGATAGAGATAGGTAGGTAGGTAGGTAGATAGATAGAGATAGGTAGGTAGGTAGATTGATAGATACAGATACAGATTGATAGATAGAGATAGGTAGGTAGGTAGGTAGATAGATACAGATAGGTAGGTAGATAGATAAATACAGATAGGTGGGTAGGTAGATAGATAGATAGAGATAGGTAGGTAGGTAGATTGATAGATAGAGATAGGTAGGTAGGTAGATTGTTAGATACAGATAGGTAGGTAGGTAGGTAGATAGATACAGATAGGTAGGTAGATAGATAAATACAGATAGGTGGGTAGGTAGGTAGATAGATAGAGATAGGTAGGTAGGTAGATAGATAGATACAGATAGGTAGGTAGGTAGATAGATAGATACAGATAGGTAGGTAGGTAGATTGATAGATAGAGATAGGTAGGTAGGTAGGTAGATAGATAGAGATAGGTAGGAAGGTAGATTGATAGATACAGATAGGTAGGTAGGTAGATTGATAGATAGATATAGGTAGGTAGGTAGATAGATAGATAGAGATAGGTAGGTAGGTAGGTAGATAGATACAGATAGGTAGGTAGATAGATAAATACAGATAGGTGGGTAGGTAGATAGATAGAGATAGGTAGGTAGGTAGATTGATAGATAGAGATAGGTAGGTAGGTAGATTGATATATACAGATAGGTAGGTAGGTAGGTAGATAGATACAGATAGGTAGGTAGATAGATAAATACAGATAGGTGGGTAGGTAGATAGATAGATAGAGATAGGTAGGTAGGTAGATAGATAGATAGAGATAGGTAGGTAGGTAGATAGATAGAGATAGGTAGGTAGGTAGATAGATAGATAGAGATAGGTAGGTAGGTAGGTAGATAGATAGAGATAGGTAGGTAGGTAGATAGATAGATACAGACAGGTAGGTAGGTAGATAGATAGATACAGATAGGTAGGTAGGTAGATTGATAGATAGAGATAGGTAGGTAGGTAGATTGATAGATAGAGATAGGTAGGTAGGTAGATAGATAGATAGAGATAGGTAGGTAGGTAAATAGATAGATAGAGATAGGTAGGTAGGTAGATAGATAGATACAGATAGGTAGGTAGGTAGATAGATAGATACAGATAGGTAGGTAGGTAGATAGATAGATAGAGACAGGTAGGTAGGTAGATTGATAGATACAGATTGGTAGGTAGGTAGATAGATAGATAGAGATAGGTAGGTAGGTAGATAGATAGATAGAGATGGGTAGGTAGGTAAATAGATAGATAGAGATAGGTAGGTAGGTAGATAGATAGATACAGATAGGTAGGTAGGTAGATAGATAGATACAGATAGGTAGGTAGGTAGATTGATAGATAGAGATAGGTAGGTAGGTAGATAGATAGAGATAGGTAGGTAGGTAGATTGATAGAGATAGGTAGGTAGGTAGATAGATAGATAGATAGAGATAGGTAGGTAGGTAGATAGATAGAGATAGGTAGGTAGATTGATAGATACAGATAGGTAGGTAGGTAGATAGATAGATAGAGATAGGTAGGTAGGTAGATAGATAGATAGAGATGGGTAGGTAGGTAAATAGATAGATAGAGATAGGTAGGTAGGTAGATAGATAGATACAGACAGGTAGGTAGGTAGATAGATAGATACAGATAGGTAGGTAGGTAGATTGATAGATAGAGATAGGTAGGTAGGTAGGTAGATAGATAGAGATAGGTAGGTAGGTAGATTGATAGATACAGATACAGATACAGATTGATAGATAGAGATAGGTAGGTAGGTAGGTAGATAGATACAGATAGGTAGGTAGATAGATAAATACAGATAGGTGGGTAGGTAGATAGATAGATAGATAGAGATAGGTAGGTAGGTAGATTGATAGATAGAGATAGGTAGGTAGGTAGATTGATAGATACAGATAGGTAGGTAGGTAGGTAGATAGATACAGATAGGTAGGTAGATAGATAAATACAGATAGGTGGGTAGGTAGATAGATAGATAGAGATAGGTAGGTAGGTAGATTGATAGATACAGATAGGTAGGTAGGTAGATAGATAGATACAGATAGGTAGGTAGGTAGATTGATAGATAGAGATAGGTAGGTAGGTAGATAGATAGATAGAGATAGGTAGTTAGGTAGATAGATAGATAGAGATAGGTAGGTAGGTAGGTAGATAGATAGAGATAGGTAGATAGGTAGATAGATAGATAGAGATAGGTAGGTAGGTAGATAGATAGATAGAGATTGGTAGGTAGGTAGATTGATAGATACAGATCGGTACGTAGGTAGATTGATAGATAGAGATATGTAGGTAGGTAGATAGATAGATAGAGATAGGTAGGTAGGTAGATAGATAGATAGAGATAGGTAGGTAGGTAGATTGATAGATACAGATAGATAGGTAGGTAGATAGATAGATAGATATAGGTAGGTATGTAGATAGATAGATACAGATAGGTAGGTAGGTAGATAGATAGATACAGATAGGTAGGTAGGTAGATAGATAGATAGAGATAGGTAGGTAGGTAGATTGATAGACAGAGATAGGTAGGTAGGTAGGTAGATAGATACAGATAGGTAGGTAGGTAGATAGATAGATACAGATAGGTAGGTAGGTAGATTGATAGATAGAGATAGGTAGGTAGGTAAATAGATAGAGAAAGGTAGGTAGGTAGATTGATAGAGATAGGTAGGTAGGTAGGTAGATAGATAGAGATAGGTAGGTAGGTAGATAGATAGAGATAGGTAGGTAGGTAGGTAGATAGATACAGATAGGTAGGTAGATAGATAAATACAGATAGGTGGGTAGGTAGATAGATAGATAGAGATAGGTAGGTAGGTAGATTGATAGATAGAGATAGGTAGGTAGGTAGATTGATAGATACAGATAGGTAGGTAGGTAGGTAGATAGATACAGATAGGTAGGTAGATAGATAAATACAGATAGGTGGGTAGGTAGGTAGATAGATAGAGATAGGTAGGTAGGTAGATAGATAGATACAGACAGGTAGGTAGGTAGATAGATAGATACAGATAGGTAGGTAGGTAGATTGATAGATAGAGATAGGTAGGTAGGTAGGTAGATAGATAGAGATAGGTAGGAAGGTAGATTGATAGATACAGATAGGTAGGTAGGTAGATTGATAGATAGAGATAGGTAGGTAGGTAGATAGATAGATAGAGATAGGTAGGTAGGTAGGTAGATAGATACAGATAGGTAGGTAGATAGATAAATACAGATAGGTGGGTAGGTAGATAGATAGAGATAGGTAGGTATGTAGATTGATAGATAGAGATAGGTAGGTAGGTAGATTGATAGATACAGATAGGTAGGTAGGTAGGTAGATAGATACAGATAGGTAGGTAGATAGATAAATACAGATAGGTGGGTAGGTAGATAGATAGATAGAGATAGGTAGGTAGATAGATAGATAGAGATAGGTAGGTAGGTAGATAGATAGAGATAGGTAGGTAGGTAGATAGATAGATAGAGATAGGTAGGTAGGTAGATAGATAGAGATAGGTAGGTAGGTAGATAGATAGATACAGACAGGTAGGTAGGTAGATAGATAGATACAGATAGGTAGGTAGGTAGATTGATAGATAGAGATAGGTAGGTAGGTAGATTGATAGATAGAGATAGGTAGGTAGGTAGATAGATAGATAGAGATAGGTAGGTAGGTAGGTAGATAGATACAGATAGGTAGGTAGATAGATAAATACAGATAGGTGGGTAGGTAGATAGATAGATAGAGATAGGTAGGTAGGTAGATTGATAGATAGAGATAGGTAGGTAGGTAGATTGATAGATACAGATAGGTAGGTAGGTAGGTAGATAGATACAGATAGGTAGGTAGATAGATAAATACAGATAGGTAGGTAGGTAGATAGATAGATAGATAGATAGAGATAGGTAGGTAGGTAGATTGATAGATACAGATAGGTAGGTAGGTAGATAGATAGATAGAGATAGGTAGGTAGGTAGATAGATAGATAGAGATAGGTAGGTAGGTAGATAGATAGATACAGATAGGTAGGTAGGTAGATAGATAGATACAGATAGGTAGGTAGGTAGATTGATAGATAGAGATAGATAGGTAAGTAGGTAGATAGATAGAGATAGGTAGGTAGGTAGATTGATAGAGATAGGTAGGTAGGTAGGTAGATAGATAGAGATAGGTAGGTAGGTAGATTGATAGATACAGATAGGTAGGTAGGTAGATTGATAGATAGAGATAGGTAGGTAGGTAGATAGATATAGGTAGTTAGGTAGAGAGATAGAGATAGGTAGGTAGGTAGATAGATAGATAGAGATAGGTAGGTAGGTAGGTAGGTAGATAGATAGAGATAGGTAGGTAGGTAGATAGATTGATACAGACAGGTAGGTAGGTAGATAGATAGATACAGATAGGTAGGTAGGTAGATTGATAGATAGAGATAGGTAGGTAGGTAGGTAGATAGATAGAGATAGGTAGGTAGGTAGATTGATAGATACAGATACAGATACAGATTGATAGATAGAGATAGGTAGGTAGGTAGGTAGATAGATACAGATAGGTAGGTAGATAGATAAATACAGATAGGTGGGTAGGTAGATAGATAGATAGATAGAGATAGGTAGGTAGGTAGATTGATAGATAGAGATAGGTAGGTAGGTAGATTGATAGATACAGATAGGTAGGTAGGTAGGTAGATAGATACAGATAGGTAGGTAGATAGATAAATACAGATAGGTGGGTAGGTAGATAGATAGATAGAGATAGGTAGGTAGGTAGATTGATAGATACAGATAGGTAGGTAGGTAGATAGATAGATACAGATAGGTAGGTAGGTAGATTGATAGATAGAGATAGGTAGGTAGGTAGATAGATAGATAGAGATAGGTAGGTAGATAGATAGATAGAGATAGGTAGGTAGGTAGATAGATAGATAGAGATAGGTAGATAGGTAGATAGATAGATAGAGATAGGTAGGTAGGTAGATAGATAGATAGAGATTGGTAGGTAGGTAGATTGATAGATACAGATCGGTACGTAGGTAGATTGATAGATAGAGATATGTAGGTAGGTAGATAGATAGATAGAGATAGGTAGGTAGGTAGATAGATAGATAGAGATAGGTAGGTAGGTAGATTGATAGATACAGATAGATAGGTAGGTAGATAGATAGATAGATATAGGTAGGTAGGTAGATAGATAGATACAGATAGGTAGGTAGGTAGATAGATAGATACAGATAGGTAGGTAGGTAGATAGATCGATAGAGATAGGTAGGTAGGTAGATTGATAGACAGAGATAGGTAGGTAGGTAGGTAGATAGATACAGATAGGTAGGTAGGTAGATAGATAGATACAGATAGGTAGGTAGGTAGATTGATAGATAGAGATAGGTAGGTAGGTAAATAGATAGAGATAGGTAGGTAGGTAGATTGATAGAGATAGGTAGGTAGGTAGGTAGATAGATAGAGATAGGTAGGTAGGTAGATAGATAGAGATAGGTAGGTAGGTAGGTAGATAGATACAGATAGGTAGGTAGATAGATAAATACAGATAGGTGGGTAGGTAGATAGATAGATAGAGATAGGTAGGTAGGTAGATTGATAGATAGAGATAGGTAGGTAGGTAGATTGATAGATACAGATAGGTAGGTAGGAAGGTAGATAGATACAGATAGGTAGGTAGATAGATAAATACAGATAGGTGGGTAGGTAGGTAGATAGATAGAGATAGGTAGGTAGGTAGATAGATAGATACAGACAGGTAGGTAGGTAGATAGATAGATACAGATAGGTAGGTAGGTAGATTGATAGATAGATATAGGTAGGTAGGTAGGTAGATAGATAGAGATAGGTAGGAAGGTAGATTGATAGATACAGATAGGTAGGTAGGTAGATTGATAGATAGAGATAGGTAGGTAGGTAGATAGATAGATAGAGATAGGTAGGTAGGTAGGTAGATAGATACAGATAGGTAGGTAGATAAATACAGATAGGTGGGTAGGTAGATAGATAGAGATAGGTAGGTAGGTAGATTGATAGATAGAGATAGGTAGGTAGGTAGATTGATAGATACAGATAGGTAGGTAGGTAGGTAGATAGATACAGATAGGTAGGTAGATAGATAAATACAGATAGGTGGGTAGGTAGATAGATAGATAGAGATAGGTAGGTAGGTAGATAGATAGATAGAGATAGGTAGGTAGGTAGATAGATAGAGATAGGTAGGTAGGTAGATAGATAGATAGAGATAGGTAGGTAGGTAGATAGATAGAGATAGGTAGGTAGGTAGATAGATAGATACAGACAGGTAGGTAGGTAGATAGATAGATACAGATAGGTAGGTAGGTAGATTGATAGATAGAGATAGGTAGGTAGGTAGATTGATAGATAGAGATAGGTAGGTAGGTAGATAGATAGATAGAGATAGGTAGGTAGGTAGGTAGATAGATACAGATAGGTAGGGAGATAGATAAATACAGATAGGTGGGTAGGTAGATAGATAGATAGAGATAGGTAGGTAGGTAGATTGATAGATAGAGATAGGTAGGTAGGTAGATTGATAGATACAGATAGGTAGGTAGGTAGGTAGATAGATACAGATAGGTAGGTAGATAGATAAATACAGATAGGTAGGTAGGTAGATAGATAGATAGATAGATAGAGATAGGTAGATTGATAGATAGAGATAGGTAGGTAGGTAGATTGATAGATACAGATAGGTAGGTAGGTAGGTAGATAGATACAGATAGGTAGGTAGATAGATAAATACAGATAGGTGGGTAGGTAGATAGATAGATAGAGATAGGTAGGTAGGTAGATAGATAGATAGAGATAGGTAGGTAGGTAGATAGATAGAGATAGGTAGGTAGGTAGATAGATAGATAGAGATAGGTAGGTAGGTAGATAGATAGATACAGACAGGTAGGTAGGTAGATAGATAGATACAGATAGGTAGGTAGGTAGATTGATAGATAGAGATAGGTAGGTAGGTAGATTGATAGATAGAGATAGGTAGGTAGGTAGATAGATAGATAGAGATAGGTAGGTAGGTAGGTAGATAGATACAGATAGGTAGGGAGATAGATAAATACAGATAGGTGGGTAGGTAGATAGATAGATAGAGATAGGTAGGTAGGTAGATTGATAGATAGAGATAGGTAGGTAGGTAGATTGATAGATACAGATAGGTAGGTAGGTAGGTAGATAGATACAGATAGGTAGGTAGATAGATAAATACAGATAGGTAGGTAGGTAGATAGATAGATAGATAGATAGAGATAGGTAGGTAGGTAGATTGATAGATACAGATAGGTAGGTAGGTAGATAGATAGATAGAGATAGGTAGGTAGGTAGATAGATAGATACAGATAGGTAGGTAGGTAGATAGATAGATACAGATAGGTAGGTAGGTAGATTGATAGATAGAGATAGATAGGTAAGTAGGTAGATAGATAGAGATAGGTAGGTAGGTAGATTGATAGAGATAGGTAGGTAGGTAGGTAGATAGATAGAGATAGGTAGGTAGGTAGATTGATAGATACAGATAGGTAGGTAGGTAGATTGATAGATAGAGATAGGTAGGTAGGTAGATAGATATAGGTAGTTAGGTAGAGATAGATACAGATAGGTAGGTAGGTAGATAGATAGATAGAGATAGGTAGGTAGGTAGGTAGGTAGATAGATAGAGATAGGTAGGTAGGTAGATAGATAGATACAGACAGGTAGGTAGGTAGATAGATAGATACAGATAGGTAGGTAGGTAGATTGATAGATAGAGATAGGTAGGTAGGTAGGTAGATAGATAGAGATAGGTAGGTAGGTAGATTGATAGATACAGATAGGTAAGTAGGTAGATTGATAGATAGAGATAGGTAGGTAGGTAGATAGATAGATAGAGATAGGTAGGTAGGTAGGTAGATAGATACAGATAGGTAGGTAGATAGATAAATACAGATAGGTGGGTAGGTAGATAGATAGATAGATAGATAGATAGATAGAGATAGGTAGGTAGGTAGATTGATAGATAGAGATAGGTAGGTAGGTAGATTGATAGATACAGATAGGTAGGTAGGTAGGTAGATAGATACAGATAGGTAGGTAGATAGATAAATACAGATAGGTGGGTAGGTAGATAGATAGATAGAGATAGGTAGGTAGGTAGATTGATAGATAGAGATAGGTAGGTAGGTAGATAGATAGATAGAGATAGGTAGGTAGATAGATACAGATAGGTAGGTAGATAGATAAATACAGATAGGTGGGTAGGTAGATAGATAGAGATAGGTAGGTAGGTAGATTGATAGATAGAGATAGGTAGGTAGGTAGATTGATAGATACAGATAGGTAGGTAGGTAGGTAGATAGATACAGATAGGTAGGTAGATAGATAAATACAGATAGGTGGGTAGGTAGATAGATAGATAGAGATAGGTAGGTAGGTAGATAGATAGATAGAGATAGGTAGGTAGGTAGATAGATAGAGATAGGTAGGTAGGTAGATAGATAGATACAGACAGGTAGGTAGGTAGATTGATAGACAGAGATAGGTAGGTAGGTAGGTAGATAGATACAGATAGGTAGGTAGGTAGATAGATAGATACAGATAGGTAGGTAGGTAGATTGATAGATATAGATAGGTAGGTAGGTAGATAGATAGATAGAGATAGGTAGGTAGGTAGATTGATAGATACAGATAGGTAGGTAGGTAGATAGATAGATAGAGATAGGTAGGTAGGTAGATAGATAGATAGAGATAGGTAGGTAGGTAGATAGATAGATAGAGATAGGTAGGAAGGTAGATTGATAGATACAGATAGGTAGGTAGGTAGATTGATAGATAGAGATAGGTAGGTAGGTAGATAGATAGATAGAGATAGGTAGGTAGGTAGGTAGATAGATACAGATAGGTAGGTAGATAGATAAATACAGATAGGTGGGTAGGTAGATAGATAGATAGAGATAGGTAGGTAGGTAGATTGATAGATAGAGATAGGTAGGTAGGTAGATTGATAGATAGAGATAGGTAGGTAGGTAGATAGATTGATAGAGATATGTAGGTAGGTAGATAGATAGATAGAGATAGGTAGGTAGGTAGATAGATAGATAGAGATAGGTAGGTAGGTAGATAGATAGATAGATACAGACAGGTAGGTAGGTAGATAGATAGATACAGATAGGTAGGTAGGTAGATTGATAGATAGAGATAGGTAGGTAGGTAGGTAGGTAGATAGAGATAGGTAGGTAGGTAGATAGATAGATAGAGATAGGTAGGTATGTAGATAGATAGATAGAGATAGGTAGGTAGGTAGGTAGATTGATAGATACAGATAGGTAGGTAAGTAGGTAGATAGATACAGATATGTAGGTAGGTAGAAAGATAGATAGAGATAGGTAGGTAGGTAGATTGATAGATAGAGATAGGTAGGTAGGTAGATAGATAGAGATAGGTAGGTAGGTAGATTAATAGAGATAGGTAGGTAGGTAGATAGATAGATACAGATAGGTAGGTAGATAGATAGATAGAGATAGGTAGGTAGGTAGGTAGATAGATACAGATAGGTAGGTAGGTAGATAGATAGATACAGATAGGTAGGTAGGTAGATTGATAGATAGAGATAGGTAGGTAGGTAGGTAGATAGATAGAGATAGGTAGGTAGGTAGATTGATAGAGATAGGTAGGTAGGTAGATAGATAGATACAGATAGGTAGGTAGGTAGATAGATAGATAGAGATAGGTAGGTAGGTAGAGAGATAGATACAGATAGGTAGGTAGGTAGGTAGATAGATAGAGATAGGTAGGTAGGAAGATAGATAGATACAGATAGGTAGGTAGGTAGGTAGATAGATAGATACAGATAGGTAGGTAGGTAGATAGATAGATAGAGTTAGGTAGGTAGGTAGATAGATAGATACAGATAGGTAGGTAGGTAGATTGATAGATACAGATAGGTAGGTAGGTAGGTAGATAGATACAGATAGGTAGGTAGATAGATAAATACAGATAGGTGGGTAGGTAGATAGATAGATAGAGATAGGTAGGTAGGTAGATTGATAGATACAGATAGGTAGGTAGGTAGGTAGATAGATACAGATAGGTAAGTAGGTAGATCGATAGATAGAGATAGGTAGGTAGGTAGATAGATAGAGATAGGTAGGTAGGTAGATAGATAGATAGATAGATAGATAGATAGATAGATAGATAGATAGAGATAGGTAGGTAGGTAGCTAGATAGATAGAGATAGGTAGGTAGCTAGATAGATAGATACAGATAGGTAGGTAGGTAGATAGATAGATACAGATAGGTAGGTAGGTAGATTGATAGATAGAGATAGGTAGGTAGGTAGATTGATAGAGATAGGTAGGTAGGTAGGTAGATAGAGAGGTAGGTAGGTAGATTGATAGATACAGATAGGTAGGTAGGTAGATTGATAGAAAGAGATAGGTAGGTAGGTAGATAGATAGATAGAGATAGGTAGGTAGGTAGATTGATAGATACAGATAGGTAGGTAGGTAGATTGATAGATAGAGATAGGTAGGTAGGTAGATAGATAGATAGAGATAGGTAGGTAGGTAGATAGATAGATAGATAGGGATAGGTAGGTAGGTAGATAGATAGATACAGATAGGTAGGTAGGTAGATAGATAGATAGAGATAGGTAGGTATGTAGATAGATAGATAGAGATAGGTAGGTAGGTAGATTGATAGATACAGATAGGTAGGTAGGTAGGTAGATAGATACAGATATGTAGGTAGGTAGAAAGATAGATAGAGAGAGGTAGGTAGGTAGATTGATAGATAGAGATAGGTAGGTAGGTAGATAGAAAGAGATAGGTAGGTAGGTAGATTGATAGAGATAGGTAGGTAGGTAGATAGATAGATAGAGATAGGTAGGTAGGTAGATTGATAGATACAGATAGGTAGGTAGGTAGATAGATAGATACAGATAGGTAGGTAGGTAGATAGATAGATAGAGATAGGTAGGTAGGTAGATAGATAGATAGAGATAGGTAGGTAGGTAGATTGATAGATACAGATAGGTAGGTAGATAGATAGATAGAGATAGGTAGGTAGGTAGATAGATAGATAGAGATAGGTAGTAGATAGGTAGATAAATACAGATAGGTAGGTAGATTGATAGATAGAGATAGGTAGGTAGGTAGATAGATAGATAGAGATAGGTAGGTAGGTAGATTGATAGATAGAGATAGGTAGGTAGGTATATAGATAGATAGAGATAGGTAGGTAGGTAGATAGATAGATAGAGATAGGTAGGTAGGTAGATAGATAGATAGAGATAGGTAGGTAGGTAGATAGATAGATACAGATAGGTAGGTAGGTAGATAGATAGATACAGATAGGTAGGTAGGTAGATTGATAGATAGAGATAGGTAGGTAGGTAGATAGATAGAGATAGGTAGGTAGGTAGATAGATAGATAGAGATAGGTAGGTAGGTAGATTGATAGATAGAGATAGGTAGGTAGGTAGATAGATAGATAGAGATAGGTAGGTAGGTAGATTGATAGATACAGATAGGTAGGTAGATAGATAGATAGAGATAGGTAGGTAGGTAGATAGATAGATAGAGATAGGTAGTAGATAGGTAGATAAATACAGATAGGTAGGTAGATTGATAGATAGAGATAGGTAGGTAGGTAGATAGATAGATAGAGATAGGTAGGTAGGTAGATTGATAGATAGAGATAGGTAGGTAGGTAGATAGATAGATAGAGATAGGTAGGTAGGTAGATAGATAGATAGAGATAGGTAGGTAGGTAGATAGATAGATAGAGATAGGTAGGTAGGTAGATAGATAGATACAGATAGGTAGGTAGGTAGATAGATAGATACAGATAGGTAGGTAGGTAGATTGATAGATAGAGATAGGTAGGTAGGTAGATAGATAGATAGAGATAGGTAGGTAGGTAGATAGATAGATAGAGATAGGTAGGTAGGTAGATTGATAGATAGAGATAGGTAGGTAGGTAGATAGATAGATAGAGATAGGTAGGTAGGTAGGTAGATAGATACAGATAGATAGGTAGGTAGATAGATAGATAGAGATAGGTAGGTAGGAAGATAGATAGATACAGATAGGTAGGTAGGTAGATAGATAGATACAGATAGGTAGGTAGGTAGATAGATAGATAGAGATAGGTAGGTAGGTAGATAGATAGATACAGATAGGTAGGTAGGTAGATTGATAGATACAGATAGGTAGGTAGGTAGGTAGATAGATACAGATAGGTAGGTAGATAGATAAATACAGATAGGTGGGTAGGTAGATAGATAGATAGATAGAGATAGGTAGGTAGGTAGATTGATAGATAGAGATAGGTAGGTAGGTAGATTGATAGATCCAGATAGGTAGGTAGGTATTTAGATCGATACAGATAGGTAGGTAGATAGATAAATAAAGATAGGTGGGTAGGTAGATAGATAGATAGAGATAGGTAGGTAGGTAGATTGATAGATACAGATAGGTAGGTAGGTAGATCGATAGATAGAGATAGGTAGGTAGGTAGATCGATAGATAGAGATAGGTAGGTAGGTAGATAGATAGATAGATAGATAGAGATAGGTAGGTAGGTAGATAGATAGATAGAGATAGGTAGGTAGGTAGATAGATAGATAGAGATAGGTAGGTAGGTAGATAGATAGAGATAGGTAGGTAGGTAGCTAGATAGATAGAGATAGGTAGGTAGCTAGATAGATAGATACAGATAGGTAGGTAGGTAGGTAGATAGATAGATACAGATAGGTAGGAAGGTAGATTGATAGATAGAGATAGGTAGGTAGGTAGGTAGATAGATAGAGATAGGTAGGTAGGTAGATTGATAGAGATAGGTAGGTAGGTAGGTAGGTAGGTAGATAGAGAGGTAGGTAGGTAGATTGATAGATACAGATAGGTAGGTAGGTAGATTGATAGAAAGAGATAGGTAGGTAGGTATATAGATAGATAGAGATAGGTAGGTAGGTAGATTGATAGATACAGATAGGTAGGTAGGTAGATTGATAGATAGAGATAGGTAGGTAGGTAGATAGATAGATAGAGATAGGTAGGTAGGTAGGTAGATAGATACAGATAGGTAGGTAGATTGATAGATAGAGATAGGTAGGTAGGTAGATAGATAGATAGGGATAGGTAGGTAGGTAGATAGATAGATACAGATAGGTAGGTAGGTAGATAGATAGATAGAGATAGGTAGGTATGTAGATAGATAGATAGAGATAGGTAGGTAGGTAGATTGATAGATACAGATAGGTAGGTAGGTAGGTAGATAGATACAGATATGTAGGTAGGTAGAAAGATA
The DNA here is from genome assembly GCA_024509115.1 of Crotalus helleri. Taxonomy (NCBI): domain Eukaryota; kingdom Metazoa; phylum Chordata; class Lepidosauria; order Squamata; family Viperidae; genus Crotalus; species Crotalus helleri. The sequence goes on along the minus strand of JAKSXO010000173.1, from coordinate 107,485 downwards.
GATAGAGATAGGTAGGTAGGTAGATTGATAGATAGAGATAGGTAGGTAGGTAGATAGATAGAGATAGGTAGGTAGGTAGATTGATAGAGATAGGTAGGTGGGTAGATAGATAGATACAAATAGGTAGGTAGGTAGATAGATAGATAGAGATAGGTAGGTAGGTAGGTAGATAGATACAGATAGGTAGGTAGGTAGATAGATAGATACAGGTAGGTAGGTAGATTGATAGATAGAGATAGGTAGGTAGGTAGGTAGGTAGGTAGGTAGATAGATAGATAGGTAGGTAGGTAGATTGATAGAGATAGATAGGTAGGTAGATAGATAGATACAGATAGGTAGGTAGGTAGATAGATAGAGATAGGTAGGTAGGTAGAGAGATAGATACAGATAGGTAGGTAGGTAGGTAGATAGATACAGATAGGTAGGTAGATAGATAAATACAGATAGGTGGGTAGGTAGATAGATAGATAGAGATAGGTAGGTAGGTAGATTGATAGATACAGATAGGTAGGTAGGTAGGTAGATAGATAGATACAGATAGGTAAGTAGGTAGATTGATAGATAGAGATAGGTAGGTAGGTAGATCGATAGATAGAGATAGGTAGGTAGGTGGATAGATAGATAGAGATAGGTAGGTAGGTAGATAGATAGATAGAGATAGGTAGGTAGGTAGATAGATAGATAGATAGAGATAGGTAGGTAGGTAGCTAGATAGATAGAGATAGGTAGGTAGCTAGATAGATAGATACAGATAGGTAGGTAGGTAGATAGATAGATACAGATAGGTAGGTAGGTAGATTGATAGATAGAGATAGGTAGGTAGGTAGGTAGATAGATAGAGATAGGTAGGTAGGTAGATTGATAGAGATAGGTAGGTAGGTAGGTAGATAGAGAGGTAGGTAGGTAGATTGATAGATACAGATAGGTAGGTAGGTAGATTGATAGAAAGAGATAGGTAGGTAGGTAGATTGATAGATAGAGATAGGTAGGTAGGTAGATTGATAGATACAGATAGGTAGGTAGGTAGATTGATAGATAGAGATAGGTAGGTAGGTAGATAGATAGATAGAGATAGGTAGGTAGGTAGGTAGATAGATACAGATAGGTAGGTAGATTGATAGATAGAGATAGGTAGGTAGGTAGATAGATAGATAGGGATAGGTAGGTAGGTAGATAGATAGATAGAGATAGGTAGGTAAGTAGGAAGATAGATACAGATAGGTAGCTAGGTAGATAGATAGATACAGATAGGTAGGTAGGTAGATTGATAGATAGAGATAGGTAGGTAGGTAGGTAGGTAGGTAGATAGATAGAGATAGGTAGGTAGGTAGATTGATAGAGATAGGTAGGCAGGTAGATAGAAAGATACAGATAGGTAGGTAGGTAGATAGATAGATAGAGATAGGTAGGTAGGTAGAGAGATAGATACAGATAGGTAGGTAGGTAGGTAGATAATACAGATAGGTAGGTAGATAGATAAATACAGATAGGTGGGTAGATAGATAGATAGATAGAGATAGGTAGGTAGGTAGATTGATAGATACAGATAGGTAGGTAGGTAGATAGATAGATACAGATAGGTAAGTAGGTAGATTGATAGATAGAGATAGGTAGGTAGGTAGATCGATAGATAGAGATAGGTAGGTAGGTGGATAGATAGATAGAGATAGGTAGGTAGGTAGATAGATAGATAGATAGAGATAGGTAGGTAGGTAGATAGATAGATAGAGATAGGTAGGTAGGTAGCTAGATAGATAGAGATAGGTAGGTAGCTAGATAGATAGATACAGATAGGTAGGTAGGTAGATAGATAGATACAGATAGGTAGGTAGGTAGATTGATAGATAGAGATAGGTAGGTAGGTAGATTGATAGATACAGATATGTAGGTAGGTAGAAAGATAGATAGAGATAGGTAGGTAGGTAGATAGATAGATAGAGATAGGTAGGTAGGTAGATAGATAGATAGAGATAGGTAGGTAGGTAGCTAGATAGATAGAGATAGGTAGGTAGCTAGATAGATAGATACAGATAGGTAGGTAGGTAGATAGATAGATACAGATAGGTAGGTAGGTAGATTGATAGATAGAGATAGGTAGGTAGGTAGGTAGATAGAGAGGTAGGTAGGTAGATTGATAGATACAGATAGGTAGGTAGGTAGATTGATAGAAAGAGATAGGTAGGTAGGTAGATTGATAGATAGAGATAGGTAGGTAGGTAGATTGATAGATACAGATATGTAGGTAGGTAGAAAGATAGATAGAGATAGGTAGGTAGGTAGATTGATAGATAGAGATAGGTAGGTAGGTAGATAGATAGAGATAGGTAGGTAGGTAGGTAGATTGATAGAGATAGGTAGGTGGGTAGATAGATAGATACAAATAGGTAGGTAGGTAGATAGATAGATAGAGATAGGTAGGTAAGTAGGAAGATAGATACAGATAGGTAGCTAGGTAGATAGATAGATACAGATAGGTAGGTAGGTAGATTGATAGATAGAGATAGGTAGGTAGGTAGGTAGGTAGGTAGATAGATAGAGATAGGTAGGTAGGTAGATTGATAGAGATAGGTAGGTAGGTAGATAGAAAGATACAGATAGGTAGGTAGGTAGATAGATAGATAGAGATAGGTAGGTAGGTAGAGAGATAGATACAGATAGGTAGGTAGGTAGGTAGATAATACAGATAGGTAGGTAGATAGATAAATACAGATAGGTGGGTAGATAGATAGATAGATAGATAGAGATAGGTAGGTAGGTAGATTGATAGATACAGATAGGTAGGTAGGTAGATAGATAGATACAGATAGGTAAGTAGGTAGATTGATAGATAGAGATAGGTAGGTAGGTAGATCGATAGATAGAGATAGGTAGGTAGGTGGATAGATAGATAGAGATAGGTAGGTAGGTAGATAGATAGATAGAGATAGGTAGGTAGGTAGATAGATAGATAGAGATAGGTAGGTAGGTAGCTAGATAGATAGAGATAGGTAGGTAGCTAGATAGATAGATACAGATAGGTAGGTAGGTAGATAGATAGATACAGATAGGTAGGTAGGTAGATTGATAGATAGAGATAGGTAGGTAGGTAGGTAGATAGATAGAGATAGGTAGGTAGGTAGATTGATAGAGATAGGTAGGTAGGTAGGTAGATAGAGAGGTAGGTAGGTAGATTGATAGATACAGATAGGTAGGTAGGTAGATTGATAGAAAGAGATAGGTAGGTAGGTAGATTGATAGATAGAGATAGGTAGGTAGGTAGATTGATAGATACAGATAGGTAGGTAGGTAGATTGATAGATACAGATAGGTAGGTTGGTAGATAGATAGATAGAGATAGGTAGGTAGGTAGGTAGATAGATACAGATAGGTAGGTAGATTGATAGATAGAGATAGGTAGGTAGGTAGATAGATAGATAGGGATAGGTAGGTAGGTAGATAGATAGATACAGATAGGTTGGTAGGTAGATAGATAGATAGAGATAGGTAGGTAGGTAGATAGATAGATAGAGATAGGTAGGTAGGTAGATTGATAGATACAGATAGGTAGGTAGGTAGGTAGATAGATACAGATATGTAGGTAGGTAGAATGATAGATAGAGATAGGTAGGTAGGTAGATTGATAGATAGAGAAAGGTAGGTAGGTAGATAGATAGAGATAGGTAGGTAGGTAGATTGATAGAGATAGGTAGGTAGGTAGGTAGATAGATAGAGATAGGTAGGTAGGTAGATAGATAGATACAGATAGGTAGGTAGGTAGATAGATAGATACAGATAGGTAGGTAGGTAGATAGATAGATACAGATAGGTAGGTAGGTAGATAGATAGATAGAGATAGGTAGGTAGATAGATAGATAGATACAGATAGGTAGGTAGATAGATAGATAGAGATAGGTAGGTAGTTAGATAGATAGATAGAGATAGGTAGTAGGTAGGTAGATAAATACAGATAGGTAGGTAGATTGATAGATAGAGATAGGTAGGTAGGTAGATAGATAGATAGATAGAGATAGGTAGGTAGGTAGATTGATAGATAGAGATAGGTAGGTAGGTAGATAGATAGATACAGATAGGTAGGTAGGTAGATAGATAGATACAGATAGGTAGGTAGGTAGGTAGATACAGATATGTAGGTAGGTAGAAAGATAGATAGAGATAGGTAGGTAGGTAGATTGATAGATAGAGATAGGTAGGTAGGTAGATAGATAGAGATAGGTAGGTAGGTAGATTGATAGAAATAGGTAGGTAGGTAGGTAGATAGATAGATAGAGATAGGTAGGTAGGTAGATAGATAGATACAGATAGGTAGGTAGGTAGATAGATAGATACAGATAGGTAGGTAGGTAGATAGATAGATACAGATAGGTAGGTAGGTAGATAGATAGATAGAGATAGGTAGGTAGGTAGGTAGATAGATACAGATAGGTAGGTAGATAGATAAATACAGATAGGTGGGTAGGTAGATAGATAGATAGATAGTGATAGGTAGGTAGGTAGATTGATAGATAGAGATAGGTAGGTAGGTAGATTGATAGATCCAGATAGGTAGGTAGGTAGGTAGATCGATACAGATAGGTAGGTAGATAGATAAATACAGATAGGTGGGTAGGTAGATAGATAGATAGATAGAGATAGGTAGGTAGGTAGATTGATAGATACAGATAGGTAGGTAGGTAGATTGATAGATAGAGATAGGTAGGTAGGTAGATCGATAGATAGAGATAGGTAGGTAGGTAGATAGATAGATAGAGATAGGTAGGTAGGTAGATAGATAGATAGAGATAGGTAGGTAGGTAGATAGATAGATAGAGATAGGAAGGTAGCTAGATAGATAGATACAGATAGGTAGGTAGGTAGATAGATAGATACAGATAGGTAGGTAGGTAGATTGATAGATAGAGATAGGTAGGTAGGTAGGTAGATAGATAGAGATAGGTAGGTAGGTAGATTGATAGAGATAGGTAGGTAGGTAGGTAGGTAGGTAGAGAGGTAGGTAGGTAGATTGATAGATACAGATAGGTAGGTAGGTAGATTGATAGAAAGAGATAGGTAGGTAGGTAGATAGATAGATAGAGATAGGTAGGTAGGTAGATTGATAGATACAGATAGGTAGGTAGGTAGATTGATAGATAGAGATAGGTAGGTAGGTAGATAGATAGATAGAGATAGGTAGGTAGGTAGGTAGATAGATACAGATAGGTAGGTAGATTGATAGATACAGATAGGTAGGTAGGTAGATAGATAGGGATAGGTAGGTAGGTAGATAGATAGATACAGATAGGTAGGTAGGTAGATAGATAGATGGAGATAGGTAGGTATGTAGATAGATAGATAGAGATAGGTAGGTAGGTAGATTGATAGATACAGATAGGTAGGTAGGTAGGTAGATAGATACAGATATGTAGGTAGGTAGAAAGATAGATAGAGATAGGTAGGTAGGTAGATTGATAGATAGAGATAGGTAGGTACGTAGATAGATAGAGATAGGTAGGTAGGTAGATTGATAGAGATAGGTAGGTGGGTAGATAGATAGATACAAATAGGTAGGTAGGTAGATAGATAGATAGAGATAGGTAGGTAAGTAGGAAGATAGATACAGATAGGTAGCTAGGTAGATAGATAGATACAGATAGGTAGGTAGGTAGATTGATAGATAGAGATAGGTAGGTAGGTAGGTAGGTAGATAGATAGAGATAGGTAGGTAGGTAGATTGATAGAGATAGGTAGGTAGGTAGAGAGATAGATACAGATAGGTAGGTAGGTAGGTAGATAATACAGATAGGTAGGTAGATAGATAAATACAGATAGGTGGGTAGATAGATAGATAGATAGAGATAGGTAGGTAGGTAGATTGATAGATACAGATAGGTAGGTAGGTAGATAGATAGATACAGATAGGTAAGTAGGTAGATTGATAGATAGAGATAGGTAGGTAGGTAGATCGATAGATAGAGATAGGTAGGTAGGTGGATAGATAGATAGAGATAGGTAGGTAGGTAGATAGATAGAGATAGGTAGGTAGGTAGAGAGATAGATACAGATAGGTAGGTAGGTAGGTAGATAGATACAGATAGGTAGGTAGATAGATAAATACAGATAGGTGGGTAGGTAGATAGATAGATAGAGATAGGTAGGTAGGTAGATTGATAGATACAGATAGGTAGGTAGGTAGGTAGATAGATAGATACAGATAGGTAGGTAGTTAGATAGATAGATAGAGATAGGTAGGTAGGTAGATAGATAGATAGAGATAGGTAGGTAGGTAGATTGATAGATACAGATAGGTAGGTAGGTAGATAGATAGATAGAGATAGGTAGGTAGGTAGATAGATAGATAGAGATAGGTAGGTAGGTAGGTAGATAGATACAGATAGGTAGGTAGATTGATAGATAGAGATAGGTAGGTAGGTAGATAGATAGATAGGGATAGGTAGGTAGGTAGATAGATAGATACAGATAGGTAGGTAGGTAGATAGATAGAGATAGGTAGGTATGTAGATAGATAGATAGAGATAGGTAGGTAGGTAGATTGATAGATACAGATAGGTAGGTAGGTAGGTAGATAGATACAGATATGTAGGTAGGTAGAAAGATAGATAGAGATAGGTAGGTAGGTAGATTGATAGATAGAGATAGGTAGGTAGGTAGATAGATAGAGATAGGTAGGTAGGTAGATTGATAGAGATAGGTAGGTGGGTAGATAGATAGATACAAATAGGTAGGTAGGTAGGTAGATAGATAGAGATAGGTAGGTAGGTAGGTAGATAGATACAGATAGGTAGGTAGGTAGATAGATAGATACAGGTAGGTAGGTAGATTAATAGATAGAGATAGGTAGGTAGGTAGGTAGGTAGATAGATAGATAGATAGGTAGGTAGGTAGATTGATAGAGATAGGTAGGTAGGTAGATAGATAGATACAGATAGGTAGGTAGGTAGATAGATAGAGATAGGTAGGTAGGTAGAGAGATAGATACAGATAGGTAGGTAGGTAGGTAGATAGATACAGATAGGTAGGTAGATAGATAAATACAGATAGGTGGGTAGGTAGATAGATAGATAGAGATAGGTAGGTAGGTAGATTGATAGATACAGATAGGTAGGTAGGTAGGTAGATAGATAGATACAGATAGGAAAGTAGGTAGATTGATAGATAGAGATAGGTAGGTAGGTGGATAGATAGATAGAGATAGGTAGGTAGGTAGATAGATAGATAGAGATAGGTAGGTAGGTAGATAGATAGATAGAGATAGGTAGGTAGGTAGCTAGATAGATAGAGATAGGTAGGTAGCTAGATAGATAGATACAGATAGGTAGGTAGGTAGATAGATAGATACAGATAGGTAGGTAGGTAGATTGATAGATAGAGATAGGTAGGTAGGTAGATTGATAGAGATAGGTAGGTAGGTAGGTAGATAGAGAGGTAGGTAGGTAGATTGATAGATACAGATAGTTAGGTAGGTAGATTGATAGAAAGAGATAGGTAGGTAGGTAGATTGTTAGATAGAGATAGGTAGGTAGGTAGATTGATAGATACAGATAGGTAGGTAGGTAGATTGATAGATAGAGATAGGTAGGTAGATAGATAGATAGAGATAGGTAGGTAGGTAGGTAGATAGATACAGATAGGTAGGTAGATTGATAGATAGAGATAGGTAGGTAGGTAGATAGATAGATAGGGATAGGTAGGTAGGTAGATAGATAGATACAGATAGGTAGGTAGTTAGATAGATAGATAGAGATAGGTAGGTAGGTAGATAGATAGATAGAGATAGGTAGGTAGGTAGATAGATAGATACAGATAGGTAGGTAGGTAGATTGATAGATAGAGATAGGTAGGTAGGTAGATAGATAGATAGAGATAGGTAGGTAGGTAGATAGATAGATAGAGATAGGTAGGTAGGTAGATAGATAGATACAGATAGGTAGGTAGGTAGATAGATAGATACAGATAGGTAGGTAGGTAGATTGATAGATAGAGATAGGTAGGTAGGTAGATAGATAGATAGAGATAGGTAGGTAGGTAGGTAGATAGATACAGATAGATAGGTAGGTAGATAGATAGATAGATAGAGATAGGTAGGTAGGAAGATAGATAGATACAGATAGGTAGGTAGGTAGATAGATAGATACAGATAGGTAGGTAGGTAGATAGATAGATAGAGATAGGTAGGTAGGTAGATAGATAGATACAGAGAGGTGGGTAGGTAGATTGATAGATACAGATAGGTAGGTAGGTAGGTAGATAGATACAGATAGGTAGGTAGATAGATAAATACAGATAGGTGGGTAGGTAGATAGATAGATAGATAGTGATAGGTAGGTAGGTAGATTGATAGATAGAGATAGGTAGGTAGGTAGATTGATAGATCCAGATAGGTAGGTAGGTAGGTAGATCGATACAGATAGGTAGGTAGATAGATCAATACAGATAGGTGGGTAGGTAGATAGATAGATAGAGATAGGTAGGTAGGTAGATTGATAGATACAGATAGGTAGGTAGGTAGATTGATAGATAGAGATAGGTAGGTAGGTAGATCGATAGATAGAGATAGGTAGGTAGGCAGATAGATAGATAGAGATAGGTAGGTAGGTAGATAGATAGATAGAGATAGGTAGGTAGGTAGATAGATAGATAGAGATAGGAAGGTAGGTAGATAGATAGAGATAGGTAGGTAGGTAGCTAGATAGATAGAGATAGGTAGGTAGCTAGATAGATACAGATAGGTAGGTAGGTAGATAGATAGATACAGATAGGTAGGTAGGTAGATTGATAGATAGAGATAGGTAGGTAGGTAGGTAGATAGATAGAGATAGGTAGGTAGGTAGATTGATAGAGATAGGTAGGTAGGTAGGTAGGTAGATAGAGAGGTAGGTAGGTAGATTGATAGATACAGATAGGTAGGTAGGTAGATTGATAGAAAGAGATAGGTAGGTAGGTAGATAGATAGATAGAGATAGGTAGGTAGGTAGATTGATAGATACAGATAGGTAGGTAGGTAGATTGATAGATAGAGATAGGTAGGTAGGTAGATAGATAGATAGAGATAGGTAGGTAGGTAGGTAGATAGATACAGATAGGTAGGTAGATTGATAGATACAGATAGGTAGGTAGGTAGATAGATAGATAGGGATAGGTAGGTAGGTAGATAGATAGATACAGATAGGTAGGTAGGTAGATAGATAGATGGAGATAGGTAGGTATGTAGATAGATAGATAGAGATAGGTAGGTAGGTAGATTGATAGATACAGATAGGTAGGTAGGTAGGTAGATAGATACAGATATGTAGGTAGGTAGAAAGATAGATAGAGATAGGTAGGTAGGTAGATTGATAGATAGAGATATGTAGGTAGGTAGATAGATAGAGATAGGTAGGTAGGTAGATTGATAGAGATAGGTAGGTGGGTAGATAGATAGATACAAATAGGTAGGTAGGTAGATAGATAGATAGAGATAGGTAGGTAAGTAGGAAGATAGATACAGATAGGTAGCTAGGTAGATAGATAGATACAGATAGGTAGGTAGGTAGATTGATAGATAGAGATAGGTAGGTAGGTAGGTAGGTAGATAGATAGAGATAGGTAGGTAGGTAGATTGATAGAGATAGGTAGGTAGGTAGATAGAAAGGTACAGATAGGTAGGTAGGTAGATAGATAGATAGAGATAGGTAGGTAGGTAGAGAGATAGATACAGATAGGTAGGTAGGTAGGTAGATAATACAGATAGGTAGGTAGATAGATAAATACAGATAGGTGGGTAGATAGATAGATAGATAGAGATAGGTAGGTAGGTAGATTGATAGATACAGATAGGTAGGTAGGTAGATAGATAGATACAGATAGGTAAGTAGGTAGATTGATAGATAGAGATAGGTAGGTAGGTAGATCGATAGATAGAGATAGGTAGGTAGGTGGATAGATAGATAGAGATAGGTAGGTAGGTAGATAGATAGATAGAGATAGGTAGGTAGGTAGATAGATAGATAGAGATAGGTAGGTAGGTAGCTAGATAGATAGAGATAGGTAGGTAGCTAGATAGATAGATACAGATAGGTAGGTAGGTAGATAGATAGATACAGATAGGTAGGTAGGTAGATTGATAGATAGAGATAGGTAGGTAGGTAGGTAGATAGATAGATAGAGATAGGTAGGTAGGTAGATTGATAGAGATAGGTAGGTAGGTAGGTAGATAGAGAGGTAGGTAGGTAGATTGATAGATACAGATAGGTAGGTAGGTAGATTGATAGAAAGAGATAGGTAGGTAGGTAGATTGATAGATAGAGATAGGTAGGTAGGTAGATTGATAGATACAGATAGGTAGGTAGGTAGATTGATAGATACAGATAGGTAGGTTGGTAGATAGATAGATAGAGATAGGTAGGTAGGTAGGTAGATAGATACAGATAGGTAGGTAGATTGATAGATAGAGATAGGTAGGTAGGTAGATAGATAGATAGGGATAGGTAGGTAGGTAGATAGATAGATACAGATAGGTAGGTAGGTAGATTGATAGATAGAGATAGGTAGGTAGGTAGATAGATAGATAGAGATAGGTAGGTAGGTAGGTAGATAGATACAGATAGGTAGGTAGATTGATAGATACAGATAGGTAGGTAGGTAGATAGATAGATAGGGATAGGTAGGTAGGTAGATAGATAGATACAGATAGGTAGGTAGGTAGATAGATAGATACAGATAGGTAGGTAGGTAGATAGATAGATGGAGATAGGTAGGTATGTAGATAGATAGATAGAGATAGGTAGGTAGGTAGGTAGATAGATACAGATATGTAGGTAGGTAGAAAGATAGATAGAGATAGGTAGGTAGGTAGATTGATAGATAGAGATAGGTAGGTAGGTAGATAGATAGAGATAGGTAGGTAGGTAGATTGATAGAGATAGGTAGGTGGGTAGATAGATAGATACAAATAGGTAGGTAGGTAGATAGATAGATAGAGATAGGTAGGTAAGTAGGAAGATAGATACAGATAGGTAGCTAGGTAGATAGATAGATACAGATAGGTAGGTAGGTAGATTGATAGATAGAGATAGGTAGGTAGGTAGGTAGGTAGGTAGATAGATAGAGATAGGTAGGTAGGTAGATTGATAGAGATAGGTAGGTAGGTAGATAGAAAGATACAGATAGGTAGGTAGGTAGATAGATAGATAGAGATAGGTAGGTAGGTAGAGAGATAGATACAGATAGGTAGGTAGGTAGGTAGATAATACAGATAGGTAGGTAGATAGATAAATACAGATAGGTGGGTAGATAGATAGATAGATAGAGATAGGTAGGTAGGTAGATTGATAGATACAGATAGGTAGGTAGGTAGATAGATAGATACAGATAGGTAAGTAGGTAGATTGATAGATAGAGATAGGTAGGTAGGTAGATCGATAGATAGAGATAGGTAGGTAGGTGGATAGATAGATAGAGATAGGTAGGTAGGTAGATAGATAGATAGAGATAGGTAGGTAGGTAGATAGATAGATAGAGATAGGTAGGTAGGTAGCTAGATAGATAGAGATAGGTAGGTAGCTAGATAGATAGATACAGATAGGTAGGTAGGTAGATAGATAGATACAGATAGGTAGGTAGGTAGATTGATAGATAGAGATAGGTAGGTAGGTAGGTAGATAGATAGAGATAGGTAGGTAGGTAGATTGATAGAGATAGGTAGGTAGGTAGGTAGATAGAGAGGTAGGTAGGTAGATTGATAGATACAGATAGGTAGGTAGGTAGATTGATAGAAAGAGATAGGTAGGTAGGTAGATTGATAGATAGAGATAGGTAGGTAGGTAGATTGATAGATACAGATAGGTAGGTAGGTAGATTGATAGATACAGATAGGTAGGTTGGTAGATAGATAGATAGAGATAGGTAGGTAGGTAGGTAGATAGATACAGATAGGTAGGTAGATTGATAGATAGAGATAGGTAGGTAGGTAGATAGATAGATAGGGATAGGTAGGTAGGTAGATAGATAGATACAGATAGGTTGGTAGGTAGATAGATAGATAGAGATAGGTAGGTAGGTAGATAGATAGATAGAGATAGGTAGGTAGGTAGATTGATAGATACAGATAGGTAGGTAGGTAGGTAGATAGATACAGATATGTAGGTACGTAGAATGATAGATAGAGATAGGTAGGTAGGTAGATTGATAGATAGAGATAGGTAGGTAGGTAGATAGATAGAGATAGGTAGGTAGGTAGATTGATAGAGATAGGTAGGTAGGTAGGTAGATAGATAGAGATAGGTAGGTAGGTAGATAGATAGATACAGATAGGTAGGTAGGTAGATAGATAGATACAGATAGGTAGGTAGGTAGATAGATAGATACAGATAGGTAGGTAGGTAGATAGATAGATAGAGATAGGTAGGTAGATAGATAGATAGATACATATAGGTAGGTAGATAGATAGATAGAGATAGGTAGGTAGGTAGATAGATAGATAGAGATAGGTAGTAGGTAGGTAGATAAATACAGATAGGTAGGTAGATTGATAGATAGAGATAGGTAGGTAGGTAGATAGATAGATAGATAGAGATAGGTAGGTAGGTAGATTGATAGATAGAGTTAGGTAGGTAGGTAGATAGATAGATACAGATAGGTAGGTAGGTAGATAGATAGATACAGATAGGTAGGTAGGTAGGTAGATACAGATATGTAGGTAGGTAGAAAGATAGATAGAGATAGGTAGGTAGGTAGATTGATAGATAGAGATAGGTAGGTAGGTAGATAGATAGAGATAGGTAGGTAGGTAGATTGATAGAAATAGGAAGGTAGGTAGGTAGATAGATAGATAGAGATAGGTAGGTAGGTAGATAGATAGATACAGATAGGTAGGTAGGTAGATAGATAGATACAGATAGGTAGGTAGGTAGATAGATAGATACAGATAGGTAGGTAGGTAGATAGATAGATAGAGATAGGTAGGTAGGTAGGTAGATAGATACAGATAGGTAGGTAGATAGATAAATACAGATAGGTGGGTAGGTAGATAGATAGATAGATAGTGATAGGTAGGTAGGTAGATTGATAGATAGAGATAGGTAGGTAGGTAGATTGATAGATCCAGATAGGTAGGTAGATCGATACAGATAGGTAGGTAGATAGATAAATACAGATAGGTGGGTAGGTAGATAGATAGATAGATAGAGATAGGTAGGTAGGTAGATTGATAGATACAGATAGGTAGGTAGGTAGATTGATAGATAGAGATAGGTAGGTAGGTAGATCGATAGATAGAGATAGGTAGGTAGGTAGATAGATAGATAGAGATAGGTAGGTAGGTAGATAGATAGATAGAGATAGGTAGGTAGGTAGATAGATAGATAGAGATAGGAAGGTAGCTAGATAGATAGATACAGATAGGTAGGTAGGTAGATAGATAGATACAGATAGGTAGGTAGGTAGATTGATAGATAGAGATAGGTAGGTAGGTAGGTAGATAGATAGAGATAGGTAGGTAGGTAGATTGATAGAGATAGGTAGGTAGGTAGGTAGGTAGGTAGGTAGAGAGGTAGGTAGGTAGATTGATAGATACAGATAGGTAGGTAGGTAGATTGATAGAAAGAGATAGGTAGGTAGGTAGGTAGATAGATAGATAGAGATAGGTAGGTAGGTAGATTGATAGATACAGATAGGTAGGTAGGTAGATTGATAGATAGAGATAGGTAGGTAGGTAGGTAGATAGATAGATAGAGATAGGTAGGTAGGTAGGTAGATAGATACAGATAGGTAGGTAGATTGATAGATACAGATAGGTAGGTAGGTAGATAGATAGATAGGGATAGGTAGGTAGGTAGATAGATAGATACAGATAGGTAGGTAGGTAGATAGATAGATGGAGATAGGTAGGTATGTAGATAGATAGATAGAGATAGGTAGGTAGGTAGATTGATAGATACAGATAGGTAGGTAGGTAGGTAGATAGATACAGATATGTAGGTAGGTAGAAAGATAGATAGAGATAGGTAGGTAGGTAGATTGATAGATAGAGATAGGTAGGTAGGTAGATAGATAGAGATAGGTAGGTAGGTAGATTGATAGAGATAGGTAGGTGGGTAGATAGATAGATACAAATAGGTAGGTAGGTAGATAGATAGATAGAGATAGGTAGGTAAGTAGGAAGATAGATACAGATAGGTAGCTAGGTAGATAGATAGATACAGATAGGTAGGTAGGTAGATTGATAGATAGAGATAGGTAGGTAGGTAGGTAGGTAGATAGATAGAGATAGGTAGGTAGGTAGATTGATAGAGATAGGTAGGTAGGTAGAGAGATAGATACAGATAGGTAGGTAGGTAGGTAGATAATACAGATAGGTAGGTAGATAGATAAATACAGATAGGTGGGTAGATAGATAGATAGATAGAGATAGGTAGGTAGGTAGATTGATAGATACAGATAGGTAGGTAGGTAGATAGATAGATACAGATAGGTAAGTAGGTAGATTGATAGATAGAGATAGGTAGGTAGGTAGATCGATAGATAGAGATAGGTAGGTAGGTGGATAGATAGATAGAGATAGGTAGGTAGGTAGATAGATAGAGATAGGTAGGTAGGTAGAGAGATAGATACAGATAGGTAGGTAGGTAGGTAGATAGATACAGATAGGTAGGTAGATAGATAAATACAGATAGGTGGGTAGGTAGATAGATAGATAGAGATAGGTATGTAGGTAGATTGATAGATACAGATAGGTAGGTAGGTAGGTAGATAGATAGATACAGATAGGAAAGTAGGTAGATTGATAGATAGAGATAGGTAGGTAGGTAGATCGATAGATAGAGATAGGTAGGTAGGTGGATAGATAGATAGAGATAGGTAGGTAGGTAGATAGATAGATAGAGATAGGTAGGTAGGTAGATAGATAGATAGAGATAGGTAGGTAGGTAGCTAGATAGATAGAGATAGGTAGGTAGCTAGATAGATAGATACAGATAGGTAGGTAGGTAGATAGATAGATACAGATAGGTAGGTAGGTAGATTGATAGATAGAGATAGGTAGGTAGGTAGGTAGATAGATAGAGATAGGTAGGTAGGTAGATTGATAGAGATAGGTAGGTAGGTAGGTAGATAGAGAGGTAGGTAGGTAGATTGATAGATACAGATAGGTAGGTAGGTAGATTGATAGAAAGAGATAGGTAGGTAGGTAGATTGTTAGATAGAGATAGGTAGGTAGGTAGATTGATAGATACAGATAGGTAGGTAGGTAGATTGATAGATAGAGATAGGTAGGTAGATAGATAGATAGATAGAGATAGGTAGGTAGGTAGGTAGATAGATACAGATAGGTAGGTAGATTGATAGATAGAGATAGGTAGGTAGGTAGATAGATAGATAGGGATAGGTAGGTAGGTAGATAGATAGATACAGATAGGTAGGTAGTTAGATAGATAGATAGAGATAGGTAGGTAGGTAGATAGATAGATAGAGATAGGTAGGTAGGTAGATAGATAGATACAGATAGGTAGGTAGGTAGATTGATAGATAGAGATAGGTAGGTAGGTAGATAGATAGATAGAGATAGGTAGGTAGGTAGATAGATAGATAGAGATAGGTAGGTAGGTAGATAGATAGATACAGATAGGTAGGTAGGTAGATAGATAGATACAGATAGGTAGGTAGGTAGATTGATAGATAGAGATAGGTAGGTAGGTAGATAGATAGATAGAGATAGGTAGGTAGGTAGGTAGATAGATACAGATAGATAGGTAGGTAGATAGATAGATAGATAGAGATAGGTAGGTAGGAAGATAGATAGATACAGATAGGTAGGTAGGTAGATAGATAGATACAGATAGGTAGGTAGGTAGATAGATAGATAGAGATAGGTAGGTAGGTAGATAGATAGATACAGATAGGTGGGTAGGTAGATTGATAGATACAGATAGGTAGGTAGGTAGGTAGATAGATACAGATAGGTAGGTAGATAGATAAATACAGATAGGTGGGTAGGTAGATAGATAGATAGATAGTGATAGGTAGGTAGGTAGATTGATAGATAGAGATAGGTAGGTAGGTAGATTGATAGATCCAGATAGGTAGGTAGGTAGGTAGATCGATACAGATAGGTAGGTAGATAGATAAATACAGATAGGTGGGTAGGTAGATAGATAGATAGAGATAGGTAGGTAGGTAGATTGATAGATACAGATAGGTAGGTAGGTAGATTGATAGATAGAGATAGGTAGGTAGGTAGATCGATAGATAGAGATAGGTAGGTAGGTAGATAGATAGATAGAGATAGGTAGGTAGGTAGATAGATAGATAGAGATAGGTAGGTAGGTAGATAGATAGATAGAGATAGGAAGGTAGGTAGATAGATAGAGATAGGTAGGTAGGTAGCTAGATAGATAGAGATAGGTAGGTAGCTAGATAGATAGATACAGATAGGTAGGTAGGTAGATAGATAGATACAGATAGGTAGGTAGGTAGATTGATAGATAGAGATAGGTAGGTAGGTAGGTAGATAGATAGAGATAGGTAGGTAGGTAGATTGATAGAGATAGGTAGGTAGGTAGGTAGGTAGATAGAGAGGTAGGTAGGTAGATTGATAGATACAGATAGGTAGGTAGGTAGATTGATAGAAAGAGATAGGTAGGTAGGTAGATAGATAGATAGAGATAGGTAGGTAGGTAGATTGATAGATACAGATAGGTAGGTAGGTAGATTGATAGATAGAGATAGGTAGGTAGGTAGATAGATAGATAGAGATAGGTAGGTAGGTAGGTAGATAGATACAGATAGGTAGGTAGATTGATAGATACAGATAGGTAGGTAGGTAGATAGATAGATAGGGATAGGTAGGTAGGTAGATAGATAGATACAGATAGGTAGGTAGGTAGATAGATAGATGGAGATAGGTAGGTATGTAGATAGATAGATAGAGATAGGTAGGTAGGTAGATTGATAGATACAGATAGGTAGGTAGGTAGGTAGATAGATACAGATATGTAGGTAGGTAGAAAGATAGATAGAGATAGGTAGGTAGGTAGATTGATAGATAGAGATAGGTAGGTAGGTAGATAGATAGAGATAGGTAGGTAGGTAGATTGATAGAGATAGGTAGGTGGGTAGATAGATAGATACAAATAGGTAGGTAGGTAGATAGATAGATAGAGATAGGTAGGTAAGTAGGAAGATAGATACAGATAGGTAGCTAGGTAGATAGATAGATAGAGATAGGTAGGTAGGTAGATTGATAGATAGAGATAGGTAGGTAGGTAGGTAGGTAGATAGATAGAGATAGGTAGGTAGGTAGATTGATAGAGATAGGTAGGTAGGTAGATAGAAAGATACAGATAGGTAGGTAGGTAGATAGATAGATAGAGATAGGTAGGTAGGTAGAGAGATATATACAGATAGGTAGGTAGGTAGGTAGATAATACAGATAGGTAGGTAGATAGATAAATACAGATAGGTGGGTAGATAGATAGATAGATAGAGATAGGTAGGTAGGTAGATTGATAGATACAGATAGGTAGGTAGGTAGATAGATAGATACAGATAGGTAAGTAGGTAGATTGATAGATAGAGATAGGTAGGTAGGTAGATCGATAGATAGAGATAGGTAGGTAGGTGGATAGATAGATAGAGATAGGTAGGTAGGTAGATAGATAGATAGAGATAGGTAGGTAGGTAGATAGATAGATAGAGATAGGTAGGTAGGTAGCTAGATAGATAGAGATAGGTAGGTAGCTAGATAGATAGATAGATACAGATAGGTAGGTAGGTAGATAGATAGATACAGATAGGTAGGTAGGTAGATTGATAGATAGAGATAGGTAGGTAGGTAGGTAGATAGATAGAGATAGGTAGGTAGGTAGATTGATAGAGATAGGTAGGTAGGTAGGTAGATAGAGAGGTAGGTAGGTAGATTGATAGATACAGATAGGTAGGTAGGTAGATTGATAGAAAGAGATAGGTAGGTAGGTAGATTGATAGATAGAGATAGGTAGGTAGGTAGATTGATAGATACAGATAGGTAGGTTGGTAGATAGATAGATAGAGATAGGTAGGTAGGTAGGTAGATAGATACAGATAGGTAGGTAGATTGATAGATTGAGATAGGTAGGTAGGTAGATAGATAGATAGGGATAGGTAGGTAGGTAGATAGATAGATACAGATAGGTAGGTAGGTAGATTGATAGATAGAGATAGGTAGGTAGGTAGATAGATAGATAGAGATAGGTAGGTAGGTAGGTAGATAGATACAGATAGGTAGGTAGATTGATAGATACAGATAGGTAGGTAGGTAGATAGATAGATAGGGATAGGTAGGTAGGTAGATAGATAGATACAGATAGGTAGGTAGGTAGATAGATAGATGGAGATAGGTAGGTATGTAGATAGATAGATAGAGATAGGTAGGTAGGTAGATTGATAGATACAGATAGGTAGGTAGGTAGGTAGATAGATACAGATATGTAGGTAGGTAGAAAGATAGATAGAGATAGGTAGGTAGGTAGATTGATAGATAGAGATAGGTAGGTAGGTAGATAGATAGAGATAGGTAGGTAGGTAGATTGATAGAGATAGGTAGGTGGGTAGATAGATAGATACAAATAGGTAGGTAGGTAGATAGATAGATAGAGAGAGGTAGGTAAGTAGGAAGATAGATACAGATAGGTAGCTAGGTAGATAGATAGATACAGATAGGTAGGTAGGTAGATTGATAGATAGAGATAGGTAGGTAGGTAGGTAGGTAGATAGATAGAGATAGGTAGGTAGGTAGATTGATAGAGATAGGTAGGTAGGTAGATAGAAAGATACAGATAGGTAGGTAGGTAGATAGATAGATAGATAGAGATAGGTAGGTAGGTAGAGAGATAGATACAGATAGGTAGGTAGGTAGGTAGATAATACAGATAGGTAGGTAGATAGATAAATACAGATAGGTGGGTAGATAGATAGATAGATAGAGATAGGTAGGTAGGTAGATTGATAGATACAGATAGGTAGGTAGGTAGATAGATAGATACAGATAGGTAAGTAGGTAGATTGATAGATAGAGATAGGTAGGTAGGTAGATCGATAGATAGAGATAGGTAGGTAGGTGGATAGATAGATAGAGATAGGTAGGTAGGTAGATAGATAGATAGAGATAGGTAGGTAGGTAGATAGATAGATAGAGATAGGTAGGTAGGTAGCTAGATAGATAGAGATAGGTAGGTAGCTAGATAGATAGATACAGATAGGTAGGTAGGTAGATAGATAGATACAGATAGGTAGGTAGGTAGATTGATAGATAGAGATAGGTAGGTAGGTAGGTAGATAGATAGAGATAGGTAGGTAGGTAGATTAATAGAGATAGGTAGGTAGGTAGGTAGATAGAGAGGTAGGTAGGTAGATTGATAGATACAGATAGGTAGGTAGGTAGATTGATAGAAAGAGATAGGTAGGTAGGTAGATTGATAGATAGAGATAGGTAGGTAGGTAGATTGATAGATACAGATAGGTAGGTAGGTAGATTGATAGATACAGATAGGTAGGTTGGTAGATAGATAGATAGAGATAGGTAGGTAGGTAGGTAGATAGATACAGATAGGTAGGTAGATTGATAGATAGGGATAGGTAGGTAGGTAGATAGATAGATAGGGATAGGTAGGTAGGTAGATAGATAGATACAGATAGGTTGGTAGGTAGATAGATAGATAGAGATAGGTAGGTAGGTAGATAGATAGATAGAGATAGGTAGGTAGGTAGATTGATAGATACAGATAGGTAGGTAGGTAGGTAGATAGATACAGATATGTAGGTAGGTAGAATGATAGATAGAGATAGGTAGGTAGGTAGATTGATAGATAGAGATAGGTAGGTAGGTAGATAGATAGAGATAGGTAGGTAGGTAGATTGATAGAGATAGGTAGGTAGGTAGGTAGATAGATAGAGATAGGTAGGTAGGTAGATAGATAGATACAGATAGGTAGGTAGGTAGATAGATAGATACAGATAGGTAGGTAGGTAGATAGATAGATACAGATAGGTAGGTAGGTAGATAGATAGATAGAGATAGGTAGGTAGGTAGATTGATAGATACAGATAGGTAGGTAGATAGATAGATAGAGATAGGTAGGTAGGTAGATAGATAGATAGAGATAGGTAGTAGGTAGGTAGATAAATACAGATAGGTAGGTAGATTGATAGATAGAGATAGGTAGGTAGGTAGATAGATAGATAGATAGAGATAGGTAGGTAGGTAGATTGATAGATAGAGATAGGTAGGTAGGTAGATAGATAGATACAGATAGGTAGGTAGGTAGATAGATAGATACAGATAGGTAGGTAGGTAGGTAGATACAGATATGTAGGTAGGTAGAAAGATAGATAGAGATAGGTAGGTAGGTAGATTGATAGATAGAGATAGGTAGGTAGGTAGATAGATAGAGATAGGTAGGTAGGTAGATTGATAGAAATAGGTAGGTAGGTAGGTAGATAGATAGATAGAGATAGGTAGGTAGGTAGATAGATAGATACAGATAGGTAGGTAGGTAGATAGATAGATACAGATAGGTAGGTAGGTAGATAGATAGATACAGATAGGTAGGTAGGTAGATAGATAGATAGAGATAGGTAGGTAGGTAGGTAGATAGATACAGATAGGTAGGTAGATAGATAAATACAGATAGGTGGGTAGGTAGATAGATAGATAGATAGTGATAGGTAGGTAGGTAGATTGATAGATAGAGATAGGTAGGTAGGTAGATTGATAGATCCAGATAGGTAGGTAGGTAGGTAGATCGATACAGATAGGTAGGTAGATAGATAAATACAGATAGGTGGGTAGGTAGATAGATAGATAGAGATAGGTAGGTAGGTAGATTGATAGATACAGATAGGTAGGTAGGTAGATTGATAGATAGAGATAGGTAGGTAGGTAGATCGATAGATAGAGATAGGTAGGTAGGTAGATAGATAGATAGAGATAGGTAGGTAGGTAGATAGATAGATAGAGATAGGTAGGTAGGTAGATAGATAGATAGAGATAGGAAGGTAGGTAGATAGATAGAGATAGGTAGGTAGGTAGCTAGATAGATAGAGATAGGTAGGTAGCTAGATAGATAGATACAGATAGGTAGGTAGGTAGATAGATAGATACAGATAGGTAGGTAGGTAGATTGATAGATAGAGATAGGTAGGTAGGTAGGTAGATAGATAGAGATAGGTAGGTAGGTAGATTGATAGAGATAGGTAGGTAGGTAGGTAGGTAGATAGAGAGGTAGGTAGGTAGATTGATAGATACAGATAGGTAGGTAGGTAGATTGATAGAAAGAGATAGGTAGGTAGGTAGATGGATAGATAGAGATAGGTAGGTAGGTAGATTGATAGATACAGATAGGTAGGTAGGTAGATTGATAGATAGAGATAGGTAGGTAGATTGATAGATACAGATAGGTAGGTAGGTAGATAGATAGATAGGGATAGGTAGGTAGGTAGATAGATAGATACAGATAGGTAGGTAGGTAGATAGATAGATGGAGATAGGTAGGTAGGTAGATAGATAGATAGAGATAGGTAGGTAGGTAGATTGATAGATACAGATAGGTAGGTAGGTAGGTAGATAGATACAGATATGTAGGTAGGTAGAAAGATAGATAGAGATAGGTAGGTAGGTAGATTGATAGATAGAGATAGGTAGGTAGGTAGATAGATAGACATAGGTAGGTAGGTAGATTGATAGAGATAGGTAGGTGGGTAGATAGATAGATACAAATAGGTAGGTAGGTAGGTAGATAGATAGATAGAGATAGGTAGGTAAGTAGGAAGATAGATACAGATAGGTAGGTAGGTAGATAGATAGATAGAGATAGGTAGGTAGGTAGGTAGATAGATACAGATAGGTAGGTAGATAGATAAATACAGATAGGTGGGTAGGTAGATAGATAGATAGATAGTGATAGGTAGGTAGGTAGATTGATAGATAGAGATAGGTAGGTAGGTAGATTGATAGATCCAGATAGGTAGGTAGGTAGGTAGATCGATACAGATAGGTAGGTAGATAGATAAATACAGATAGGTGGGTAGGTAGATAGATAGATAGAGATAGGTAGGTAGGTAGATTGATAGATACAGATAGGTAGGTAGGTAGATTGATAGATAGAGATAGGTAGGTAGGTAGATCGATAGATAGAGATAGGTAGGTAGGTAGATAGATAGATAGAGATAGGTAGGTAGGTAGATAGATAGATAGAGATAGGTAGGTAGGTAGATAGATAGATAGAGATAGGAAGGTAGGTAGATAGATAGAGATAGGTAGGTAGGTAGCTAGATAGATAGAGATAGGTAGGTAGCTAGATAGATAGATACAGATAGGTAGGTAGGTAGATAGATAGATACAGATAGGTAGGTAGGTAGATTGATAGATAGAGATAGGTAGGTAGGTAGGTAGATAGATAGAGATAGGTAGGTAGGTAGATTGATAGAGATAGGTAGGTAGGTAGGTAGGTAGATAGAGAGGTAGGTAGGTAGATTGATAGATACAGATAGGTAGGTAGGTAGATTGATAGAAAGAGATAGGTAGGTAGGTAGATAGATAGATAGAGATAGGTAGGTAGGTAGATTGATAGATACAGATAGGTAGGTAGGTAGATTGATAGATAGAGATAGGTAGGTAGGTAGATAGATAGATAGAGATAGGTAGGTAGGTAGGTAGATAGATACAGATAGGTAGGTAGATTGATAGATACAGATAGGTAGGTAGGTAGATAGATAGATAGGGATAGGTAGGTAGGTAGATAGATAGATACAGATAGGTAGGTAGGTAGATAGATAGATGGAGATAGGTAGGTATGTAGATAGATAGATAGAGATAGGTAGGTAGGTAGATTGATAGATAGAGATAGGTAGGTAGGTAGATAGATAGAGATAGGTAGGTAGGTAGATTGATAGAGATAGGTAGGTGGGTAGATAGATAGATACAAATAGGTAGGTAGGTAGATAGATAGATAGAGATAGGTAGGTAAGTAGGAAGATAGATACAGATAGGTAGCTAGGTAGATAGATAGATACAGATAGGTAGGTAGGTAGATTGATAGATAGAGATAGGTAGGTAGGTAGGTAGGTAGATAGATAGAGATAGGTAGGTAGGTAGATTGATAGAGATAGGTAGGTAGGTAGATAGAAAGATACAGATAGGTAGGTAGGTAGATAGATAGATAGAGATAGGTAGGTAGGTAGAGAGATAGATACAGATAGGTAGGTAGGTAGGTAGATAATACAGATAGGTAGGTAGATAGATAAATACAGATAGGTGGGTAGATAGATAGATAGATAGAGATAGGTAGGTAGGTAGATTGATAGATACAGATAGGTAGGTAGGTAGATAGATAGATACAGATAGGTAAGTAGGTAGATTGATAGATAGAGATAGGTAGGTAGGTAGATCGATAGATAGAGATAGGTAGGTAGGTGGATAGATAGATAGAGATAGGTAGGTAGGTAGATAGATAGATAGAGATAGGTAGGTAGGTAGATAGATAGATAGAGATAGGTAGGTAGGTAGCTAGATAGATAGAGATAGGTAGGTAGCTAGATAGATAGATACAGATAGGTAGGTAGGTAGATAGATAGATACAGATAGGTAGGTAGGTAGATTGATAGATAGAGATAGGTAGGTAGGTAGGTAGATAGATAGAGATAGGTAGGTAGGTAGATTGATAGAGATAGGTAGGTAGGTAGGTAGATAGAGAGGTAGGTAGGTAGATTGATAGATACAGATAGGTAGGTAGGTAGATTGATAGAAAGAGATAGGTAGGTAGGTAGATTGATAGATAGAGATAGGTAGGTAGGTAGATTGATAGATACAGATAGGTAGGTAGGTAGATTGATAGATACAGATAGGTAGGTTGGTAGATAGATAGATAGAGATAGGTAGGTAGGTAGGTAGATAGATACAGATAGGTAGGTAGATTGATAGATAGAGATAGGTAGGTAGGTAGATAGATAGATAGGGATAGGTAGGTAGGTAGATAGATAGATACAGATAGGTAGGTAGGTAGATTGATAGATAGAGATAGGTAGGTAGGTAGATAGATAGAGATAGGTAGGTAGGTAGGTAGATAGATACAGATAGGTAGGTAGATTGATAGATACAGATAGGTAGGTAGGTAGATAGATAGATAGGGATAGGTAGGTAGGTAGATAGATAGATACAGATAGGTAGGTAGGTAGATAGATAGATGGAGATAGGTAGGTATGTAGATAGATAGAGATAGGTAGGTAGGTAGATTGATAGATACAGATAGGTAGGTAGGTAGGTAGATAGATACAGATATGTAGGTAGGTAGAAAGATAGATAGAGATAGGTAGGTAGGTAGATTGATAGATAGAGATAGGTAGGTAGGTAGATAGATAGAGATAGGTAGGTAGGTAGATTGATAGAGATAGGTAGGTGGGTAGATAGATAGATACAAATAGGTAGGTAGGTAGATAGATACATAGAGATAGGTAGGTAAGTAGGAAGATAGATACAGATAGGTAGCTAGGTAGATAGATAGATACAGATAGGTAGGTAGGTAGATTGATAGATAGAGATAGGTAGGTAGGTAGGTAGGTAGATAGATAGAGATAGGTAGGTAGGTAGATTGATAGAGATAGGTAGGTAGGTAGATAGAAAGATACAGATAGGTAGGTAGGTAGATAGATAGATAGAGATAGGTAGGTAGGTAGAGAGATAGATACAGATAGGTAGGTAGGTAGGTAGATAATACAGATAGGTAGGTAGATAGATAAATACAGATAGGTGGCTAGATAGATAGATAGATAGAGATAGGTAGGTAGGTAGATTGATAGATACAGATAGGTAGGTAGGTAGATAGATAGATACAGATAGGTAAGTAGGTAGATTGATAGATAGAGATAGGTAGGTAGGTAGATCGATAGATAGAGATAGGTATGTAGGTGGATAGATAGATAGAGATAGGTAGGTAGGTAGATAGATAGATAGAGATAGGTAGGTAGGTAGATAGATAGATAGAGATAGGTAGGTAGGTAGCTAGATAGATAGAGATAGGTAGGTAGCTAGATAGATAGATACAGATAGGTAGGTAGGTAGATAGATAGATACAGATAGGTAGGTAGGTAGATTGATAGATAGAGATAGGTAGGTAGGTAGGTAGATAGATAGAAATAGGTAGGTAGGTAGGTAGATAGAGAGGTAGGTAGGTAGATTGATAGATACAGATAGGTAGGTAGGTAGATTGATAGAAAGAGATAGGTAGGTAGGTAGAGTGATAGATAGAGATAGGTAGGTAGGTAGATTGATAGATACAGATAGGTAGGTAGGTAGATTGATAGATACAGATAGGTAGGTTGGTAGATAGATAGATAGAGATAGGTAGGTAGGTAGGTAGATAGATACAGATAGGTAGGTAGATTGATAGATAGAGATAGGTAGGTAGGTAGATAGATAGATAGGGATAGGTAGGTAGGTAGATAGATAGATACAGATAGGTTGGTAGGTAGATAGATAGATAGATAGAGATAGGTAGGTAGGTAGATAGATAGATAGAGATAGGTAGGTAGGTAGATTGATAGATACAGATAGGTAGGTAGGTAGGTAGATAGATACAGATATGTAGGTAGGTAGAATGATAGATAGAGATAGGTAGGTAGGTAGATTGATAGATAGAGATAGGTAGGTAGGTAGATAGATAGAGATAGGTAGGTAGGTAGATTGATAGAAATAGGTAGGTAGGTAGGTAGATAGATAGATAGAGATAGGTAGGTAGGTAGGTAGATAGATAGAGATAGGTAGGTAGGTAGATAGATAGATACAGATAGGTAGGTAGGTAGATAGATAGATACAGATAGGTAGGTAGGTAGATAGATAGATACAGATAGGTAGGTAGGTAGGTAGATAGATAGATAGAGATAGGTAGGTAGGTAGATTGATAGATACAGATAGGTAGGTAGATAGATAGATAGAGATAGGTAGGTAGGTAGATAAGATAGGTAGAGATAGGTAGTAGGTAGGTAGATAAATACAGATAGGTAGGTAGATTGATAGATAGAGATAGGTAGGTAGGTAGATAGATAGATAGATAGAGATAGGTAGGTAGGTAGATTGATAGATAGAGATAGGTAGGTAGGTAGATAGATAGATACAGATAGGTAGGTAGGTAGGTAGATACAGATATGTAGGTAGGTAGAAAGATAGATAGAGATAGGTAGGTAGGTAGATTGATAGATAGAGATAGGTAGGTAGGTAGATAGATAGAGATAGGTAGGTAGGTAGATTGATAGAAATAGGTAGGTAGGTAGGTAGATAGATAGATAGAGATAGGTAGGTAGGTAGATAGATAGATACAGATAGGTAGGTAGGTAGATAGATAGATACAGATAGGTAGGTAGGTAGATAGATAGATACAGATAGGTAGGTAGGTAGATAGATAGATAGAGATAGGTAGGTAGGTAGATTGATAGATACAGATAGGTAGGTAGATAGATAGATAGAGATAGGTAGGTAGGTAGATAGATAGATAGAGATAGGTAATAGGTAGGTAGATAAATACAGATAGGTAGGTAGATTGATAGATAGAGATAGGTAGGTAGGTAGATAGATAGATAGAGATAGGTAGGTAGGTAGATAGATAGAGATAGGTAGGTAGGTAGATAGATAGATAGAGATAGGTAGGTAGGTAGATAGATAGATAGAGATAGGTAGGTAGGTAGATAGATAGATACAGATAGGTAGGTAGGTAGATAGATAGATACAGATAGGTAGGTAGGTAGATAGATAGATACAGATAGGTAGGTAGGTAGGTAGATAGATACAGATATGTAGGTAGGTAGAAAGATAGATAGAGATAGGTAGGTAGGTAGATTGATAGATAGAGATAGGTAGGTAGGTAGATAGATAGAGATAGGTAGGTAGGTAGATTGATAGAGATAGGTAGGTGGGTAGATAGATAGATACAAATAGGTAGGTAGGTAGATAGATACATAGAGATAGGTAGGTAAGTAGGAAGATAGATACAGATAGGTAGCTAGGTAGATAGATAGATACAGATAGGTAGGTAGGTAGATTGATAGATAGAGATAGGTAGGTAGGTAGGTAGATAGATAGAGATAGGTAGGTAGGTAGATTGATAGAGATAGGTAGGTAGGTAGATAGAAAGATACAGATAGGTAGGTAGGTAGATAGATAGATAGAGATAGGTAGGTAGGTAGAGAGATAGATACAGATAGGTAGGTAGGTAGGTAGATAATACAGATAGGTAGGTAGATAGATAAATACAGATAGGTGGGTAGATAGATAGATAGATAGAGATAGGTAGGTAGGTAGATTGATAGATACAGATAGGTAGGTAGGTAGATAGATAGATACAGATAGGTAAGTAGGTAGATTGATAGATAGAGATAGGTAGGTAGGTAGATCGATAGATAGAGATAGGTAGGTAGGTGGATAGATAGATAGAGATAGGTAGGTAGGTAGATAGATAGATAGAGATAGGTAGGTAGGTAGATAGATAGATAGAGATAGGTAGGTAGGTAGCTAGATAGATAGAGATAGGTAGGTAGCTAGATAGATAGATACAGATAGGTAGGTAGGTAGATAGATAGATACAGATAGGTAGGTAGGTAGATTGATAGATAGAGATAGGTAGGTAGGTAGGTAGATAGATAGAGATAGGTAGGTAGGTAGATTGATAGAGATAGGTAGGTAGGTAGATTGATAGAGATAGGTAGGTGGGTAGATAGATAGATACAAATAGGTAGGTAGGTAGATAGATACATAGAGATAGGTAGGTAAGTAGGAAGATAGATACAGATAGGTAGCTAGGTAGATAGATAGATACAGATAGGTAGGTAGGTAGATTGATAGATAGAGATAGGTAGGTAGGTAGGTAGATAGATAGAGATAGGTAGGTAGGTAGATTGATAGAGATAGGTAGGTAGGTAGATAGAAAGATACAGATAGGTAGGTAGGTAGATAGATAGATAGAGATAGGTAGGTAGGTAGAGAGATAGATACAGATAGGTAGGTAGGTAGGTAGATAATACAGATAGGTAGGTAGATAGATAAATACAGATAGGTGGGTAGATAGATAGATAGATAGAGATAGGTAGGTAGGTAGATTGATAGATACAGATAGGTAGGTAGGTAGATAGATAGATACAGATAGGTAAGTAGGTAGATTGATAGATAGAGATAGGTAGGTAGGTAGATCGATAGATAGAGATAGGTAGGTAGGTGGATAGATAGATAGAGATAGGTAGGTAGGTAGATAGATAGATAGAGATAGGTAGGTAGGTAGATAGATAGATAGAGATAGGTAGGTAGGTAGCTAGATAGATAGAGATAGGTAGGTAGCTAGATAGATAGATACAGATAGGTAGGTAGGTAGATAGATAGATACAGATAGGTAGGTAGGTAGATTGATAGATAGAGATAGGTAGGTAGGTAGGTAGATAGATAGAGATAGGTAGGTAGGTAGATTGATAGAGATAGGTAGGTAGGTAGGTAGGTAGAGAGGTAGGTAGGTAGATTGATAGATACAGATAGGTAGGTAGGTAGATTGATAGAAAGAGATAGGTAGGTAGGTAGATTGATAGATAGAGATAGGTAGGTAGGTAGATTGATAGATACAGATAGGTAGGTAGGTAGATTGATAGATACAGATAGGTAGGTTGGTAGATAGATAGATAGAGATAGGTAGGTAGGTAGGTAGATAGATACAGATAGGTAGGTAGATTGATAGATAGAGATAGGTAGGTAGGTAGATAGATAGATAGATAGGGATAGGTAGGTAGGTAGATAGATAGATACAGATAGGTTGGTAGGTAGATAGATAGATAGAGATAGGTAGGTAGGTAGATAGATAGATAGAGATAGGTAGGTAGGTAGATTGATAGATACAGATAGGTAGGTAGGTAGGTAGATAGATAAAGATATGTAGGTAGGTAGAATTATAGATAGAGATAGGTAGGTAGGTAGATTGATAGATAGAGATAGGTAGGTAGGTAGATAGATAGAGATAGGTAGGTAGGTAGATTGATAGAGATAGGTAGGTAGGTAGGTAGATAGATAGAGATAGGTAGGTAGGTAGATAGATAGATACAGATAGGTAGGTAGGTAGATAGATAGATACAGATAGGTAGGTAGGTAGATAGATAGATACAGATAGGTAGGTAGGTAGGTAGATAGATAGATAGAGATAGGTAGGTAGGTAGATTGATAGATACAGATAGGTAGGTAGATAGATAGATAGAGATAGGTAGGTAGGTAGATAGATAGATAGAGATAGGTAGTAGGTAGGTAGATAAATACAGATAGGTAGGTAGATTGATAGATAGAGATAGGTAGGTAGGTAGATAGATAGATAGATAGAGATAGGTAGGTAGGTAGATTGATAGATAGAGATAGGTAGGTAGGTAGATAGATAGATACAGATAGGTAGGTAGGTAGATAGATAGATACAGATAGGTAGGTAGGTAGGTAGATACAGATATGTAGGTAGGTAGAAAGATAGATAGAGATAGGTAGGTAGGTAGATTGATAGATAGAGATAGGTAGGTAGGTAGATAGATAGAGATAGGTAGGTAGGTAGATTGATAGAAATAGGTAGGTAGGTAGGTAGATAGATAGATAGAGATAGGTAGGTAGGTAGATAGATAGATACAGATAGGTAGGTAGGTAGATAGATAGATACAGATAGGTAGGTAGGTAGATAGATAGATAGATAGGGATAGGTAGGTAGGTAGATAGATAGATACAGATAGGTTGGTAGGTAGATAGATAGATAGAGATAGGTAGGTAGGTAGATAGATAGATAGAGATAGGTAATAGGTAGGTAGATAAATACAGATAGGTAGGTAGATTGATAGATAGAGATAGGTAGGTAGGTAGATAGATAGATAGAGATAGGTAGGTAGGTAGATAGATAGAGATAGGTAGGTAGGTAGATAGATAGATAGAGATAGGTAGGTAGGTAGATAGATAGATAGAGATAGGTAGGTAGGTAGATAGATAGATACAGATAGGTAGGTAGGTAGATAGATAGATACAGATAGGTAGGTAGGTAGATAGATAGATACAGATAGGTAGGTAGGTAGATTGATAGATAGAGATAGGTAGGTAGGTAGGTAGATAGATAGAGATAGGTAGGTAGGTAGATTGATAGAGATAGGTAGGTAGGTAGGTAGGTAGATAGATAGAGATAGGTAGGTAGGTAGATTGATAGATACAGATAGGTAGGTAGCTAGATTGATAGATAGAGATAGGTAGGTAGGTAGATAGATAGATAGAGATAGGTAGGTAGGTAGATTGATAGATACAGATAGGTAGGTAGGTAGATTGATAGATAGAGATAGGTAGGTAGGTAGATAGATAGAGATAGGTAGGTAGGTAGATAGATAGAGATACGTAGGTAGGTAGATTGATAGATAGAGATAGGTAGTAGGTAGGTAGATAAATACAGATAGGTAGGTAGATTGATAGATAGAGATAGGTAGGTAGGTAGGTAGATAGATAGATAGAGATAGGTAGGTAGGTAGATTGATAGATAGAGATAGGTAGGTGGGTAGATTGATAGAGATAGGTAGGTAGGTAGGTAGGTAGATAGATAGGGATAGGAAGGTAGGTAGATAGATAGATACAGATAGGTAGGTAGGTAGATAGATAGATAGAGATAGGTAGGTATGTAGATAGATAGATAGAGATAGGTAGGTAGGTAGATTGATAGATACAGATAGGTAGGTAGGTAGGTAGATAGATACAGATATGTAGGTAGGTAGAAAGATAGATAGAGATAGGTAGGTAGGTAGATTGATAGATAGAGATCGGTAGGTAGGTAGATAGATAGAGATAGGTAGGTAGGTAGATTGATAGAGATAGGTAGGTAGGTAGATAGATAGATAGAGATAGGTGGTCAGGTAGATAGATAGATACAGATAGGTAGGTAGGTAGATAGATAGATACAGATAGGTAGGTAGGTAGGTAGATACATAGAGATAGGTAGGTAGGTAGATAGATAGATAGAGATAGGTAGGTAGGTAGATTGATAGATACAGATAGGTAGGTAGATAGATAGATAGAGATAGGTAGATAGGTAGATAGATAGATAGAGATAGCTAGTAGATAGGTAGATAAATACAGATAGGTAGGTAGATTGATAGATAGAGATAGGTAGGTAGGTAGATAGATAGATAGAGGTAGGTAGGTAGGTAGATAGATAGATAGAGATAGGTAGGTAGGTAGATAGATAGATAGAGATAGGTAGGTAGGTAGATAGATAGATAGACATAGGTAGGTAGGTAGATAGATAGATACAGATAGGTAGGTAGGTAGATAGATAGATACAGATAGGTAGGTAGGTAGATTGATAGATAGAGATAGGCAGGTAGGTAGATAGATAGAGATAGGTAGGTAGGTAGATAGATAGGTAGAGATAGGTAGGTAGGTAGATTGATAGATAGAGATAGGTAGGTAGGTAGATAGATAGATAGAGATAGGTAGGTAGGTAGGTAGATAGATACAGATAGATAGGTAGGTAGATAGATAGATAGAGATAGGTAGGTAGGAAGATAGATAGATACAGATAGGTAGGTAGGTAGATAGATAGATAGAGATAGGTAGGTAGGTAGATAGATAGATACAGATAGGTAGGTAGGTAGATTGATAGATACAGATAGGTAGGTAGGTAGATAGATACAGATAGGTAGGTAGATTGATAGATAGAGATAGGTAGGTAGGTAGATAGATAGATAGATAGGGATAGGTAGGTAGGTAGATAGATAGATACAGATAGGTAGGTAGGTAGATAGATAGATAGAGATAGGTAGGTATGTAGATAGATAGATAGAGATAGGTAGGTAGGTAGATTGATAGATACAGATAGGTAGGTAGGTAGGTAGGTAGATAGATACAGATATGTAGGTAGGTAGAAAGATAGATAGAGATAGGTAGGTAGGTAGATTGATAGATAGAGATAGGTAGGTAGGTAGATAGATAGAGATAGGTAGGTAGGTAGATTGATAGAGATAGGTAGGTAGGTAGATAGATACATACAGATAGGTAGGTAGGTAGATAGATAGATAGAGATAGGTAGGTAGGTAGATAGATACAGATAGGTAGGTAGGTAGATAGATAGATACAGATAGGTAGGTAGGTAGATTGATAGATAGAGATAGGTAGGTAGGTAGGTAGGTAGATAGAGATAGGTAGGTAGGTAGATTGATAGATAGATAGGTAGGTAGATAGATAGATACAGATAGGTAGGTAGGTAGATAGATAGATAGAGATAGGTAGGTAGGTAGAGAGATAGATACAGATAGGTAGGTAGGTAGGTAGATAGATACAGATAGGTAGGTAGATAGATACAGATAGGTAGGTAGATAGATAAATACAGATAGGTGGGTAGGTAGATAGATAGATAGAGATAGGTAGGTAGGTAGATAGATAGAGATAGGTAGGTAGGTAGCTAGATAGATAGAGATAGGTAGGTAGCTAGATAGATAGATACAGATAGGTAGGTAGGTAGATAGATAGATACAGATAGGTAGGTAGGTAGATTGATAGATAGAGATAGGTAGGTAGGTAGGTAGATAGATAGAGATAGGTAGGTAGGTAGATTGATAGAGATAGGTAGGTAGGTAGGTAGATAGAGAGGTAGGTAGGTAGATTGATAGATACAGATAGGTAGGTAGGTAGATAGATAGATAGAGATAGGTAGGTAGGTAGATTGATAGATACAGATAGGTAGGTAGGTAGATAGATAGAGATAGGTAGGTAGGTAGGTAGATAGATACAGATAGGTAGGTAGATTGATAGATAGAGATAGGTAGGTAGGTAGATAGATAGATAGGGATAGGTAGGTAGGTAGATAGATAGATACAGATAGGTAGGTAGGTAGATAGATAGATAGAGATAGGTAGGTATGTAGATAGATAGATAGAGATAGGTAGGTAGGTAGATTGATAGATACAGATATGTAGGTAGGTAGAAAGATAGATAGAGATAGGTAGGTAGGTAGATTGATAGATAGAGATAGGTAGGTAGGTAGATAGATAGAGATAGGTAGGTAGGTAGATTGATAGAGATAGGTAGGTAGGTAGATAGATAGATACAGATAGGTAGGTAGGTAGATAGATAGATAGAGATAGGTAGGTAGGTAGGTAGATAGATACAGATAGGTAGGTAGGTAGATAGATAGATACAGATAGGTAGGTAGGTAGATTGATAGATAGAGATAGGTAGGTAGGTAGGTAGATACAGATAGGTAGGTAGGTAGATAGATAGATAGAGATAGGTAGGTAGGTAGAGAGATAGATACAGATAGGTAGGTAGGTAGGTAGATAGATACAGATAGGTAGGTAGATAGATAAATACAGATAGGTGGGTAGGTAGATAGATAGATAGAGATAGGTAGGTAGGTAGATTGATAGATACAGATAGGTAGGTAGGTAGATAGATAGATACAGATAGGTAAGTAGGTAGATTGATAGATAGAGATAGGTAGGTAGGTAGATCGATAGATAGAGATAGGTAGGTAGATAGATAGATAGAGATAGGTAGGTAGGTAGATAGATAGATAGAGATAGGTAGGTAGGTAGATAGATAGATAGAGATAGGTAGGTAGGTAGCTAGATAGATAGAGATAGGTAGGTAGCTAGATAGATAGATACAGATAGGTAGGTAGGTAGGTAGATAGATAGATACAGATAGGTAGGTAGGTAGATTGATAGATAGAGATAGGTAGGTAGGTAGGTAGATAGATAGAGATAGGTAGGTAGGTAGATTGATAGAGATAGGTAGGTAGGTAGGTAGATAGAGAGGTAGGTAGATAGATTGATAGATACAGATAGGTAGGTAGGTAGATTGATAGAAAGAGATAGGTAGGTAGGTAGATAGATAGATAGAGATAGGTAGGTAGGTAGATTGATAGATACAGATAGGTAGGTAGGTAGATTGATAGATAGAGATAGGTAGGTAGGTAGATAGATAGATAGAGATAGGTAGGTAGGTAGGTAGATAGATACAGATAGGTAGGTAGATTGATAGATAGAGATAGGTAGGTAGGTAGATAGATAGATAGGGATAGGTAGGTAGATAGATAGATAGAGATAGGTAGGTAGGTAGATAGATAGATAGAGATAGGTAGGTAGGTAGATTGATAGATAGAGATAGGTAGGTAGGTAGATAGATAGATAGAGATAGGTAGGTAGGTAGGTAGATAGATACAGATAGGTAGGTAGATTGATAGATAGAGATAGGTAGGTAGGTAGATAGATAGATAGGGATAGGTAGGTAGATAGATAGATAGAGATAGGTAGGTAGGTAGATAGATAGATAGAGATAGGTAGGTAGGTAGATTGATAGATACAGATAGGTAGGTAGGTAGGTAGATAGATACAGATATGTAGGTAGGTAGAAAGATAGATAGAGATAGGTAGGTAGGTAGATTGATAGATAGAGATAGGTAGGTAGGTAGGTAGATAGATAGAGATAGGTAGGTAGGTAGATTGATAGAGATAGGTAGGTAGGTAGATAGATAGATAGAGATAGGTAGGTAGGTAGATAGATAGATACAGATAGGTAGGTAGGTAGATAGATAGATACAGATAGGTAAGTAGGTAGATAGATAGATAGAGATAGGTAGGTAGGTAGATAGATAGATAGAGATAGGTAGGTAGGTAGATTGATAGATACAGATAGGTAGGTAGATAGATAGATAGAGATAGGTAGGTAGGTAGATAGATAGATAGAGATAGGTAGTAGGTAGGTAGATAAATACAGATAGGTAGGTAGATTGATAGATAGAGATAGGAAGGTAGGTAGATAGATAGATAGAGATAGGTAGGTAGGTAGATTGATAGATAATAGGTAGGTAGGTAGATAGATAGATAGAGATAGGTAGGTAGGTAGATAGATAGATAGAGATAGGTAGGTAGGTAGATAGATAGATACAGATAGGTAAGTAGGTAGATAGATAGATACAGATAGGTAGGTAGGTAGATAGATAGATACAGATAGGTAGGTAGGTAGATTGATAGATAGAGATAGGTAGGTAGGTAGGTAGATAGATAGAGATAGGTAGGTAGATTGATAGAGATAGGTAGGTAGGTAGGTAGGTAGATAGATAGAGATAGGTAGGTAGGTAGATTGATAGATACAGATAGGTAGGTAGCTAGATTGATAGATAGAGATAGGTAGGTATGTAGATAGATAGATAGAGATAGGTAGGTAGGTAGATAGATAGATAGAGATAGGTAGGTAGGTAGATAGATAGATACAGATAGGTAGGTAGGTAGATTGATAGATAGAGATAGGTAGGTAGGTAGGTAGATAGATAGAGATAGGTAGGTAGGTAGATTGATAGAGATAGGTAGGTAGGTAGGTAGATAGATAGATAGAGATTGGTAGGTAGGTAGATAGATAGATAGAGATAGGTAGGTAGGTAGATTGATAGATACAGATAGGTAGGTAGATAGATAGATAGAGATAGGTAGATAGGTAGATAGATAGATAGAGATAGCTAGTAGATAGGTAGATAAATACAGATAGGTAGGTAGATTGATAGATAGAGATAGGAAGGTAGGTAGATAGATAGATAGATAGATAGATAGAGATAGGTAGGTAGGTAGATTGATAGATAGAGATAGGTAGGTAGGTAGATAGATAGATAGAGATAGGTAGGTAGGTAGATAGATAGATAGAGATAGGTAGGTAGGTAGATAGATAGATAGAGATAGGTAGGTAGGTAGATAGATAGATACAGATAGGTAGGTAGGTAGATAGATAGATACAGATAGGTAGGTAGGTAGATTGATAGATAGAGATAGGTAGGTAGGTAGATAGATAGAGATAGGTAGGTAGGTAGATAGATAGGTAGAGATAGGTAGGTAGGTAGATTGATAGATAGAGATAGGTAGGTAGGTAGATAGATAGATAGAGATAGGTAGGTAGGTAGGTAGATAGATACAGATAGATAGGTAGGTAGATAGATAGATAGAGATAGGTAGGTAGGAAGATAGATAGATACAGATAGGTAGGTAGGTAGATAGATAGATAGAGATAGGTAGGTAGGTAGATAGATAGATACAGATAGGTAGGTAGGTAGATTGATAGATACAGATAGGTAGGTAGGTAGGTAGATAGATACAGATAGGTAGGTAGATAGATAAATACAGATAGGTGGGTAGGTAGATAGATAGATAGAGATAGGTAGGTAGGTAGATTGATAGATACAGATAGGTAGGTAGGTAGATCGATAGATAGAGATAGGTAGGTATGTAGATCGATAGATAGAGATAGGTAGGTAGGTAGATAGATAGATAGAGATAGGTAGGTAGGTAGATAGATAGATAGAGATAGGTAGGTAGGTAGATAGATAGATAGAGATAGGTAGGTAGGTAGATAGATAGAGATAGGTAGGTAGGTAGCTAGATAGATAGAGATAGGTAGGTAGCTAGATAGATAGATACAGATAGGTAGGTAGGTAGATAGATAGATACAGATAGGTAGGTAGGTAGATTGATAGATAGAGATAGGTAGGTAGGTAGGTAGGTAGATAGATAGAGATAGGTAGGTAGGTAGATTGATAGAGATAGGTAGGTAGGTAGGTAGGTACATAGAGAGGTAGGTAGGTAGATTGATAGATACAGATAGGTAGGTAGGTAGATAGATAGATAGAGATAGGTAGGTAGGTAGATTGATAGATACAGATAGGTAGGTAGGTAGATTGATAGATAGAGATAGGTAGGTAGGTAGATATATAGAGATAGGTAGGTAGGTAGGTAGATAGATACAGATAGGTAAGTAGATTGATAGATAGAGATAGGTAGGTAGGTAGATAGATAGATAGGGATAGGTAGGTAGGTAGATAGATAGATACAGATAGGTAGGTAGGTAGATAGATAGATAGAGATAGGTAGGTATGTAGATAGATAGATAGAGATAGGTAGGTAGGTAGATTGATAGATACAGATAGGTAGGTAGGTAGGTAGATAGATACAGATATGTAGGTAGGTAGAAAGATAGATAGAGATAGGTAGGTAGGTAGATTGATAGATAGAGATAGGTAGGTAGGTAGATAGATAGAGATAGGTAGGTAGGTAGATTGATAGAGATAGGTAGGTAGGTAGATAGATAGATACAGATAGGTAGGTAGGTAGATAGATAGATACAGATAGGTAGGTAGGTAGATTGATAGATAGAGATAGGTAGGTAGGTAGGTAGGTAGATAGATAGAGATAGGTAGGTAGGTAGATTGATAGAGATAGATAGGTAGGTAGATAGATAGATACAGATAGGTAGGTAGGTATATAGATAGATAGAGATAGGTAGGTAGGTAGAGAGATAGATACAGATAGGTAGGTAGGTAGGTAGATAGATACAGATAGGTAGGTAGATAGATAAATACAGATAGGTGGGTAGGTAGATAGATAGATAGAGATAGGTAGGTAGGTAGATTGATAGATACAGATAGGTAGGTAGGTAGATAGATAGATACAGATAGGTAAGTAGGTAGATTGATAGATAGAGATAGGTAGGTAGGTAGATCGATAGATAGAGATAGGTAGGTAGATAGATAGATAGAGATAGGTAGGTAGGTAGATAGATAGATAGAGATAGGTAGGTAGGTAGATAGATAGATAGAGATAGGTAGGTAGCTAGATAGATAGATACAGATAGGTAGGTAGGTAGGTAGATAGATAGATACAGATAGGTAGGTAGGTAGATTGATAGATAGAGATAGGTAGGTAGGTAGATAGATAGAGATAGGTAGGTAGGTAGGTAGATAGAGAGGTAGGTAGATAGATTGATAGATACAGATAGGTAGGTAGGTAGATTGATAGAAAGAGATAGGTAGGTAGGTAGATAGATAGATAGAGATAGGTAGGTAGGTAGATTGATAGATACAGATAGGTAGGTAGGTAGATTGATAGATAGAGATAGGTAGGTAGGTAGATAGATAGATAGAGATAGGTAGGTAGGTAGATTGATAGATACAGATAGGTAGGTAGGTAGGTAGATAGATACAGATATGTAGGTAGGTAGAAAGATAGATAGAGATAGGTAGGTAGGTAGATTGATAGATAGAGATATGTAGGTAGGTAGATAGATAGAGATAGGTAGGTAGGTAGATTGATAGAGATAGGTAGGTAGGTAGATAGATAGATAGAGATAGGTAGGTAGGTAGATAGATAGATACAGATAGGTAGGTAGGTAGATAGATAGATACAGATAGGTAGGTAGGTAGATAGATAGATAGAGATAGGTAGGTAGGTAGATAGATAGATAGAGATAGGTAGGTAGGTAGATTGATAGATACAGATAGGTAGGTAGATAGATAGATAGAGATAGGTAGGTAGGTAGATTGATATATACAGATAGGTAAGTAGGTAGATTGATAGATAGAGATAGGTAGGTAGGTAGATCGATAGATAGAGATAGGTAGGTAGATAGATAGATAGAGATAGGTAGGTAGGTAGATAGATAGATAGAGATAGGTAGGTAGGTAGCTAGATAGATAGAGATAGGTAGGTAGCTAGATAGATAGATACAGATAGGTAGGTAGGTAGGTAGATAGATAGATACAGATAGGTAGGTAGGTAGATTGATAGATAGAGATAGGTAGGTAGGTAGTTAGATAGAGATAGGTAGGTAGGTAGATTGATAGAGATAGGTAGGTAGGTAGGTAGATAGAGAGGTAGGTAGATAGATTGATAGATACAGATAGGTAGGTAGGTAGATTGATAGAAAGAGATAGGTAGGTAGGTAGATAGATAGATAGAGATAGGTAGGTAGGTAGATTGATAGATACAGATAGGTAGGTAGGTAGATTGATAGATAGAGATAGGTAGGTAGGTAGATAGATAGATAGAGATAGGTAGGTAGGTAGATTGATAGATACAGATAGGTAGGTAGGTAGGTAGATAGATACAGATATGTAGGTAGGTAGAAAGATAGATAGAGAAAGGTAGGTAGGTAGATTGATAGATAGAGATAGGTAGGTAGGTAGATAGATAGAGATAGGTAGGTAGGTAGATTGATAGAGATAGGTAGGTAGGTAGATAGATAGATAGAGATAGGTAGGTAGGTAGATAGATAGATACAGATAGGTAGGTAGGTAGATTGATAGATAGAGATAGGTAGGTAGGTAGATAGATAGATAGAGATAGGTAGGTAGGTAGATATATAGAGATAGGTAGGTAGGTAGGTAGATAGATACAGATAGGTAGGTAGATTGATAGATAGAGATAGGTAGGTAGGTAGATAGATAGATAGGGATAGGTAGGTAGGTAGATAGATAGATACAGATAGGTAGGTAGGTAGATAGATAGATAGAGATAGGTAGGTATGTAGATAGATAGAGATAGGTAGGTAGGTAGATTGATAGATACAGATAGGTAGGTAGGTAGGTAGATAGATACAGATATGTAGGTAGGTAGAAAGATAGATAGAGATAGGTAGGTAGGTAGATTGATAGATAGAGATAGGTAGGTAGGTAGATAGATAGAGATAGGTAGGTAGGTAGATTGATAGAGATAGGTAGGTAGGTAGATAGATAGATACAGATAGGTAGGTAGGTAGATAGATAGATAGAGATAGGTAGGTAGGTAGGTAGATAGATAGAGATAGGTAGGTAGGTAGATAGATAGATACAGATAGGTAAGTAGGTAGATTGATAGATAGAGATAGGTAGGTAGGTAGATCGATAGATAGAGATAGGTAGGTAGATAGATAGATAGAGATAGGTAGGTAGGTAGATAGATAGATAGAGATAGGTAGGTAGGTAGCTAGATAGATAGAGATAGGTAGGTAGCTAGATAGATAGATACAGATAGGTAGGTAGGTAGGTAGATAGATAGATACAGATAGGTAGGTAGGTAGATTGATAGATAGAGATAGGTAGGTAGGTAGGTAGATAGATAGAGATAGGTAGGTAGGTAGATTGATAGAGATAGGTAGGTAGGTAGGTAGATAGAGAGGTAGGTAGATAGATTGATAGATACAGATAGGTAGGTAGGTAGATTGATAGAAAGAGATAGGTAGGTAGGTAGATAGATAGATAGAGATAGGTAGGTAGGTAGATTGATAGATACAGATAGGTAGGTAGGTAGATTGATAGATAGAGATAGGTAGGTAGGTAGATAGATAGATAGAGATAGGTAGGTAGGTAGATTGATAGATACAGATAGGTAGGTAGGTAGGTAGATAGATACAGATATGTAGGTAGGTAGAAAGATAGATAGAGATAGGTAGGTAGGTAGATTGATAGATAGAGATAGGTAGGTAGGTAGATAGATAGAGATAGGTAGGTAGGTAGATTGATAGAGATAGGTAGGTAGGTAGATAGATAGATAGAGATAGGTAGGTAGGTAGATAGATAGATACAGATAGGTAGGTAGGTAGATAGATAGATACAGATAGGTAGGTAGGTAGATAGATAGATAGAGATAGGTAGGTAGGTAGATAGATAGATAGAGATAGGTAGGTAGGTAGATTGATAGATACAGATAGGTAGGTAGATAGATAGATAGAGATAGGTAGGTAGGTAGATAGATAGATAGAGATAGGTAGTAGGTAGGTAGATAAATACAGATAGGTAGGTAGATTGATAGATAGAGATAGGAAGGTAGGTAGATAGATAGATAGATAGAGATAGGTAGGTAGGTAGATTGATAGATAGAGATAGGTAGGTAGGTAGATAGATAGATAGAGATAGGTAGGTAGGTAGATAGATAGATACAGATAGGTAGGTAGGTAGATAGATAGATACAGATAGGTAGGTAGGTAGATAGATAGATACAGATAGGTAGGTAGGTAGATTGATAGATAGAGATAGGTAGGTAGGTAGGTAGATAGATAGAGATAGGTAGGTAGGTAGATTGATAGAGATAGGTAGGTAGGTAGGTAGGTAGGTAGATAGATAGAGATAGGTAGGTAGGTAGATTGATAGATACAGATAGGTAGGTAGCTAGATTGATAGATAGAGATAGGTAGGTAGGTAGATAGATAGATAGAGATAGGTAGGTAGGTAGATTGATAGATACAGATAGGTAGGTAGGTAGATTGATAGATAGAGATAGGTAGGTAGGTAGATAGATAGATAGAGATAGGTAGTAGGTAGGTAGATAAATACAGATAGGTAGGTAGATTGATAGATAGAGATAGGTAGGTAGGTAGATAGTTAGATAGAGATAGGTAGGTAGGTAGATTGATAGATAGAGATAGGTAGGTAGGTAGATAGATAGATAGAGATAGGTAGGTAGGTAGATAGATAGATAGAGATAGGTAGGTAGGTAGATAGATATATACAGATAGGTAGGTAGGTAGATAGATAGATACAGATAGGTAGGTAGGTAGATAGATAGATACAGATAGGTAGGTAGGTAGATTGATAGATAGAGATAGGTAGGTAGGTAGGTAGATAGATAGAGATAAGTAGGTAGGTAGATTGATAGAGATAGGTAGGTAGGTAGGTAGGTAGGTAGGTAGATAGATAGAGATAGGTAGGTAGGTAGATTGATAGATACAGATAGGTAGGTAGCTAGATTGATAGATAGAGATAGGTAGGTAGGTAGATAGATAGATAGAGATAGGTAGGTAGGTAGATTGATAGATACAGATAGGTAGGTAGGTAGATTGATAGATAGAGATAGGTAGGTAGGTAGATTGATAGATAGAGATAGGTAGGTAGGTAGATAGATAGAGATAGGTAGGTAGGTAGATTGATAGAGATAGGTAGGTAGGTAGATAGATAGATAGAGATAGGTAGGTAGGTAGATAGATAGATACAGATAGGTAGGTAGGTAGATAGATAGATACAGATAGGTAGGTAGGTAGATAGATAGATAGAGATAGGTAGGTAGGTAGATAGATAGATAGAGATAGGTAGGTAGGTAGATTGATAGATACAGATAGGTAGGTAGATAGATAGATAGAGATAGGTAGGTAGGTAGATAGATAGATAGAGATAGGTAGTAGGTAGGTAGATAAATACAGATAGGTAGGTAGATTGATAGATAGAGATAGGAAGGTAGGTAGATAGATAGATAGATAGAGATAGGTAGGTAGGTAGATTGATAGATAGAGATAGGTAGGTAGGTAGATAGATAGATAGAGATAGGTAGGTAGGTAGATAGATAGATACAGATAGGTAGGTAGGTAGATAGATAGATACAGATAGGTAGGTAGGTAGATAGATAGATACAGATAGGTAGGTAGGTAGATTGATAGATAGAGATAGGTAGGTAGGTAGGTAGATAGATAGAGATAGGTAGGTAGGTAGATTGATAGAGATAGGTAGGTAGGTAGGTAGGTAGATAGATAGAGATAGGTAGGTAGGTAGATTGATAGATACAGATAGGTAGGTAGCTAGATTGATAGATAGAGATAGGTAGGTAGGTAGATAGATAGATAGAGATAGGTAGGTAGGTAGATTGATAGATACAGATAGGTAGGTAGGTAGATTGATAGATAGAGATAGGTAGGTAGGTAGATAGATAGATAGAGATAGGTAGTAGGTAGGTAGATAAATACAGATAGGTAGGTAGATTGATAGATAAAGATAGGTAGGTAGGTAGATAGTTAGATAGAGATAGGTAGGTAGGTAGATTGATAGATAGAGATAGGTAGGTAGGTAGATAGATAGATAGAGATAGGTAGGTAGGTAGATAGATAGATAGAGATAGGTAGGTAG
The DNA here is from genome assembly GCA_024509115.1 of Crotalus helleri. Taxonomy (NCBI): domain Eukaryota; kingdom Metazoa; phylum Chordata; class Lepidosauria; order Squamata; family Viperidae; genus Crotalus; species Crotalus helleri. The sequence continues at coordinate 64,829 of JAKSXO010000173.1, read as the reverse complement.
GTAGATAGATATATACAGATAGGTAGGTAGGTAGATAGATAGATACAGATAGGTAGGTAGGTAGATAGATAGATACAGATAGGTAGGTAGGTAGATTGATAGATAGAGATAGGTAGGTAGGTAGGTAGATAGATAGAGATAAGTAGGTAGGTAGATTGATAGAGATAGGTAGGTAGGTAGGTAGGTAGGTAGATAGATAGAGATAGGTAGGTAGGTAGATTGATAGATACAGATAGGTAGGTAGCTAGATTGATAGATAGAGATAGGTAGGTAGGTAGATAGATAGATAGAGATAGGTAGGTAGGTAGATTGATAGATACAGATAGGTAGGTAGGTAGATTGATAGATAGAGATAGGTAGGTAGGTAGATAGATAGATAGAGATAGGTAGGTAGGTAGATTGATAGATAGAGATAGGTAGATAGGTAGATAGATAGAGATAGGTAGGTAGGTAGATAGATAGATAGAGATAGGTAGGTAGGTAGATAGATAGATAGAGATAGGTAGGTAGATTGATAGATACAGATAGTTAGGTAGGTAGATAGATAGATACAGATAGGTAGGTAGGTAGATTTATAGATACAGATATGTAGGTAGGTAGATAGATAGATACAGATAGGTAGGTAGGTAGGTAGATAGATAGAGATAGGTAGGTAGGTAGATAGATAGAGATAGGTAGGTAGGTAGATAGATAGATAGATAGAGATAGGTAGGTAGGTAGATAGATAGATACAGATAGGTAGGTAGGTAGATAGATAGATAGAGATAGGTAGGTAGGTAGATAGATACAGATATGTAGGTAGGTAGATAGATAGATAGAGATAGGTAGGTAGGTAGATTGATAGATAGAGATAGGTAGGTAGGTAGGTAGATAGATAGAGATAGGTAGGTAGGTAGATTGATATAGATAGGTAGGTAGGTAGATAGATAGATACAGATAGGTAGGTAGGTAGATAGATACATACAGATAGGTAGGTAGGTAGATAGATAGATAGAGATAGGTAGGTAGGTAGATAGATAGATAGAGATAGGAAGGTAGGTAGATAGATAGATAGAGATAGGTAGGTAGGTAGATTGATAGATACAGATAGGTAGGTAGGTAGGTAGGTAGATAGATAGAGATAGGTAGGTAGGTAGGTAGATAGATAGATAGATAGATAGAGATAGGTAGGTAGGTAGATAGATAGATACAGATAGGTAGGTAGGTAGGTAGATAGATACAGATATGTAGGTAGGTAGAAAGATAGATAGAGATAGGTAGGTAGGTAGATTGATAGATAGAGATAGGTAGGTAGGTAGATTGATAGAGATAGGTAGGTAGGTAGATTGATAGAGATAGGTAGGTAGGTAGATAGATAGATAGAGATAGGTAGGTAGGTAGATAGATAGATACAGATAGGTAGGTAGGTAGATTGATAGATAGAGATAGGTAGGTAGGTAGATAGATAGATAGAGATAGGTAGGTAGGTAGATATATAGAGATAGGTAGGTAGGTAGGTAGATAGATACAGATAGGTAGGTAGATTGATAGATAGAGATAGGTAGGTAGGTAGATAGATAGATAGGGATAGGTAGGTAGGTAGATAGATAGATACAGATAGGTAGGTAGGTAGATAGATAGATAGAGATAGGTAGGTATGTAGATAGATAGAGATAGGTAGGTAGGTAGATTGATAGATACAGATAGGTAGGTAGGTAGGTAGATAGATACAGATATGTAGGTAGGTAGAAAGATAGATAGAGATAGGTAGGTAGGTAGATTGATAGATAGAGATAGGTAGGTAGGTAGATAGATAGAGATAGGTAGGTAGGTAGATTGATAGAGATAGGTAGGTAGGTAGATAGATAGATACAGATAGGTAGGTAGGTAGATAGATAGATAGAGATAGGTAGGTAGGTAGGTAGATAGATACAGATAGGTAGGTAGGTAGGTAGATAGATACAGATATGTAGGTAGGTAGAAAGATAGATAGAGATAGGTAGGTAGGTAGATTGATAGATAGAGATAGGTAGGTAGGTAGATAGATAGAGATAGGTAGGTAGGTAGATTGATAGAGATAGGTAGGTAGGTAGATAGATAGATACAGATAGGTAGGTAGGTAGGTAGATAGATAGATAGAGATAGGTAGGTAGGTAGGTAGGTAGATAGATACAGATAGGTAGGTAGGTAGATAGATAGATAGAGATAGGTAGGTAGGTAGATTGATAGATACAGATAGGTAGGTAGGTAGATAGATAGATACAGATAGGTAAGTAGGTAGATTGATAGATAGAGATAGGTAGGTAGGTAGATCGATAGATAGAGATAGGTAGGTAGATAGATAGATAGAGATAGGTAGGTAGGTAGATAGATAGATAGAGATAGGTAGGTAGGTAGCTAGATAGATAGAGATAGGTAGGTAGCTAGATAGATAGATACAGATAGGTAGGTAGGTAGGTAGATAGATAGATACAGATAGGTAGGTAGGTAGATTGATAGATAGAGATAGGTAGGTAGGTAGGTAGATAGATAGAGATAGGTAGGTAGGTAGATTGATAGAGATAGGTAGGTAGGTAGGTAGATAGAGAGGTAGGTAGATAGATTGATAGATACAGATAGGTAGGTAGGTAGATTGATAGAAAGAGATAGGTAGGTAGGTAGATAGATAGATAGAGATAGGTAGGTAGGTAGATTGATAGATACAGATAGGTAGGTAGGTAGATAGATAGATAGAGATAGGTAGGTAGGTAGATAGATAGATAGAGATAGGTAGGTAGGTAGATTGATAGATACAGATAGGTAGGTAGGTAGGTAGATAGATACAGATATGTAGGTAGGTAGAAAGATAGATAGAGATAGGTAGGTAGGTAGATTGATAGATAGAGATAGGTAGGTAGGTAGATAGATAGAGATAGGTAGGTAGGTAGATTGATAGAGATAGGTAGGTAGGTAGATAGATAGATAGAGATAGGTAGGTAGGTAGATAGATAGATACAGATAGGTAGGTAGGTAGATAGATAGATACAGATAGGTAGGTAGGTAGATAGATAGATAGAGATAGGTAGGTAGGTAGATAGATAGATAGAGATAGGTAGGTAGGTAGATTGATAGATACAGATAGGTAGGTAGATAGATAGATAGAGATAGGTAGGTAGGTAGATAGATAGATAGAGATAGGTAGTAGGTAGGTAGATAAATACAGATAGGTAGGTAGATTGATAGATAGAGATAGGAAGGTAGGTAGATAGATAGATAGAGATAGGTAGGTAGGTAGATTGATAGATAGAGATAGGTAGGTAGGTAGATAGATAGATAGAGATAGGTAGGTAGGTAGATAGATAGATACAGATAGGTAGGTAGGTAGATAGATAGATACAGATAGGTAGGTAGGTAGATAGATAGATACAGATAGGTAGGTAGGTAGATTGATAGATAGAGATAGGTAGGTAGGTAGGTAGATAGATAGAGATAGGTAGGTAGGTAGATTGATAGAGATAGGTAGGTAGGTAGGTAGGTAGATAGATAGATAGAGATAGGTAGGTAGGTAGATTGATAGATACAGATAGGTAGGTAGCTAGATTGATAGATAGAGATAGGTAGGTAGGTAGATAGATAGATAGAGATAGGTAGGTAGGTAGATTGATAGATACAGATAGGTAGGTAGGTAGATTGATAGATAGAGATAGGTAGGTAGGTAGATAGATAGATAGAGATAGGTAGTAGGTAGGTAGATAAATACAGATAGGTAGGTAGATTGATAGATAGAGATAGGTAGGTAGGTAGATAGATAGATAGAGATAGGTAGGTAGGTAGATTGATAGATAGAGATAGGTAGGTAGGTAGATAGATAGATAGAGATAGGTAGGTAGGTAGATAGATAGATAGAGATAGGTAGGTAGGTAGATAGATAGATACAGATAGGTAGGTAGGTAGATAGATAGATACAGATAGGTAGGTAGGTAGATAGATAGATACAGATAGGTAGGTAGGTAGATTGATAGATAGAGATAGGTAGGTAGGTAGGTAGATAGATAGAGATAAGTAGGTAGGTAGATTGATAGAGATAGGTAGGTAGGTAGGTAGGTAGATAGATAGAGATAGGTAGGTAGGTAGATTGATAGATACAGATAGGTAGGTAGCTAGATTGATAGATAGAGATATGTAGGTAGGTAGATAGATAGATAGAGATAGGTAGGTAGGTAGATTGATAGATACAGATAGGTAGGTAGGTAGATTGATAGATAGAGATAGGTAGGTAGGTAGATAGATAGATAGAGATAGGTAGGTAGGTAGATTGATAGATAGAGATAGGTAGATAGGTAGATAGATAGAGATAGGTAGGTAGGTAGATAGATAGATAGAGATAGGTAGGTAGGTAGATAGATAGATAGAGATAGGTAGGTAGATTGATAGATACAGATAGTTAGGTAGGTAGATAGATAGATACAGATAGGTAGGTAGGTAGATTTATAGATACAGATATGTAGGTAGGTAGATAGATAGATACAGATAGGTAGGTAGGTAGGTAGATAGATAGAGATAGGTAGGTAGGTAGACTGATAGAGATAGGTAGGTAGGTAGATAGATAGATAGATAGAGATAGGTAGGTAGGTAGATAGATAGATACAGATAGGTAGGTAGGTAGATAGATAGATAGAGATAGGTAGGTAGGTAGATAGATACAGATATGTAGGTAGGTAGATAGATAGATAGAGATAGGTAGGTAGGTAGATTGATAGATAGAGATAGGTAGGTAGGTAGGTAGATAGATAGAGATAGGTAGGTAGGTAGATTGATATAGATAGGTAGGTAGGTAGATAGATAGATACAGATAGGTAGGTAGGTAGATAGATACATACAGATAGGTAGGTAGGTAGATAGATAGATAGAGATAGGTAGGTAGGTAGATAGATAGATAGAGATAGGAAGGTAGGTAGATAGATAGATAAAGATAGGTAGGTAGGTAGATTGATAGATACAGATAGGTAGGTAGGTAGGTAGGTAGATAGATAGAGATAGGTAGGTAGGTAGATAGATAGATAGATAGATAGATAGATAGATAGATAGATAGATAGATAGATAGATAGATAGAGATAGGTAGGTAGGTAGATAGATAGATACAGATAGGTAGGTAGGTAGGTAGATAGATACAGATATGTAGGTAGGTAGAAAGATAGATAGAGATAGGTAGGTAGGTAGATTGATAGATAGAGATAGGTAGGTAGGTAGATTGATAGAGATAGGTAGGTAGGTAGATAGATAGATAGATAGATAGAGATAGGTAGGTAGGTAGATAGATAGATACAGATAGGTAGGTAGGTAGATAGATAGATAGATACAGATAGGTAGGTAGGTAGATAGATAGATACAGATAGTTAGGTAGGTAGATAGATAGATACAGATAGGTAGGTAGGTAGATTTATAGATACAGATATGTAGGTAGGTAGATAGATAGATACAGATAGGTAGGTAGGTAGGTAGATAGATAGAGATAGGTAGGTAGGTAGATAGATAGAGATAGGTAGGTAGGTAGATAGATAGATAGAGATAGGTAGGTAGGTAGATAGATAGATACAGATAGGTAGGTAGGTAGATAGATAGATAGAGATAGGTAGGTAGGTAGATAGATACAGATATGTAGGTAGGTAGATAGATAGATAGAGATAGGTAGGTAGGTAGATTGATAGATAGAGATAGGTAGGTAGGTAGGTAGATAGATAGAGATAGGTAGGTAGGTAGATTGATATAGATAGGTAGGTAGGTAGGTAGATAGATACAGATAGGTAGGTAGGTAGATAGATAGATACAGATAGGTAGGTAGGTAGATAGATAGATAGAGATAGGTAGGTAGGTAGATAGATAGATAGAGATAGGAAGGTAGGTAGATAGATAGATAGAGATAGGTAGGTAGGTAGATTGATAGATACAGATAGGTAGGTAGGTAGGTAGATAGATAGAGATAGGTAGGTAGGTAGATAGATAGATAGATAGAGATAGGTAGGTAGGTAGATAGATAGATACAGATAGGTAGGTAGGTAGGTAGTTAGATACAGATATGTAGGTAGGTAGAAAGATAGATAGAGATAGGTAGGTAGGTAGATTGATAGATAGAGATAGGTAGGTAGGTAGATAGATAGAGATAGGTAGGTAGGTAGATTGATAGAGATAGGTAGGTAGGTAGATAGATAGATAGAGATAGGTAGGTAGGTAGATAGATAGATACAGATAGGTAGGTAGGTAGATAGATAGATAGATAAAGATAGGTAGGTAGGTAGATAGATAGATACAGATAGGTAGGTAGGTATATAGATAGATAGAGATAGGTAGGTAGGTAGATAGATAGATAGAGATAGGTAGGTAGGTAGATAGATAGATACAGATAGGTAGGTAGGTAGATAGATAGATACAGATAGGTAGGTAGGTAGATTGATAGATAGAGATAGGTAGGTAGGTAGGTAGATAGATAGAGATAGGTAGGTAGGTAGATTGATAGAGATAGGTAGGTAGGTAGGTAGATAGATAGAGATAGGTAGGAAGGTAGATTGATAGATACAGATAGGTAGGTAGGTAGATAGATACAGATAGTTAGGTAGGTAGATAGATAGATAGAGATAGGTAGGTAGGTAGATTGATAGATACAGATAGGTAGGTAGGTAGATTGATAGATAGAAATAGGTAGGTAGGTAGATAGATACATAGAGATAGGTAGGTAGGTAGATTGATAGATAGAGATAGGTAGGTAGGTAGATAGATAGATACAGAAAGGTAGGTAGATTAATAGATAGAGATAGGTAGGTAGGTAGATAGATAGATAGAGATAGGTAGGTAGGTAGATAGATATATAGAGATAGGTAGATAGGTAGATAGATAGATACAGATAGGTAGGTAGGTAGATAGATAGAGATAGGTAGGTAGGTAGATTGATAGATACAGATAGTTAGGTAGGTAGATAGATAGATACAGATAGGTAGGTAGGTAGATAGATAGGTACAGATACGTAGGTAGGTAGATAGATAGATAGAGATAGGTAGGTAGGTAGGTAGATAGATAGATAGAGATAGGTAGGTAGGTAGATAGATACAGATATGTAGGTAGGTAGATAGATAGATAGAGATAGGTAGGTAGGTAGATTGATAGATAGAGATAGGTAGGTAGGTAGGTAGATAGATAGAGATAGGTAGGTAGGTAGATTGATAGAGATAGGTAGGTAGGTAGATAGATAGATACAGATAGGTAGGTAGGTAGATAGATACATACAGATAGGTAGGTAGGTAGATAGATAGATAGAGATAGGTAGGTAGGTAGATAGATAGATAGAGATAGGAAGGTAGGTAGATAGATAGATAAAGATAGGTAGGTAGGTAGATTGATAGATACAGATAGGTAGGTAGGTAGGTAGGTAGATAGATAGAGATAGGTAGGTAGGTAGATAGATAGATAGATAGATAGATAGATAGATAGATAGATAGATAGATAGATAGATAGATAGAGATAGGTAGGTAGGTAGATAGATAGATACAGATAGGTAGGTAGGTAGGTAGATAGATACAGATATGTAGGTAGGTAGAAAGATAGATAGAGATAGGTAGGTAGGTAGATTGATAGATAGAGATAGGTAGGTAGGTAGATTGATAGAGATAGGTAGGTAGGTAGATAGATAGATAGATAGATAGAGATAGGTAGGTAGGTAGATAGATAGATACAGATAGGTAGGTAGGTAGATAGATAGATAGATACAGATAGGTAGGTAGGTAGATAGATAGATACAGATAGTTAGGTAGGTAGATAGATAGATACAGATAGGTAGGTAGGTAGATTTATAGATACAGATATGTAGGTAGGTAGATAGATAGATACAGATAGGTAGGTAGGTAGGTAGATAGATAGAGATAGGTAGGTAGGTAGATAGATAGAGATAGGTAGGTAGGTAGATAGATAGATAGAGATAGGTAGGTAGGTAGATAGATAGATACAGATAGGTAGGTAGGTAGATAGATAGATAGAGATAGGTAGGTAGGTAGATAGATACAGATATGTAGGTAGGTAGATAGATAGATAGAGATAGGTAGGTAGGTAGATTGATAGATAGAGATAGGTAGGTAGGTAGGTAGATAGATAGAGATAGGTAGGTAGGTAGATTGATATAGATAGGTAGGTAGGTAGGTAGATAGATACAGATAGGTAGGTAGGTAGATAGATAGATACAGATAGGTAGGTAGGTAGATAGATAGATAGAGATAGGTAGGTAGGTAGATAGATAGATAGAGATAGGAAGGTAGGTAGATAGATAGATAGAGATAGGTAGGTAGGTAGATTGATAGATACAGATAGGTAGGTAGGTAGGTAGATAGATAGAGATAGGTAGGTAGGTAGATAGATAGATAGATAGAGATAGGTAGGTAGGTAGATAGATAGATACAGATAGGTAGGTAGGTAGGTAGTTAGATACAGATATGTAGGTAGGTAGAAAGATAGATAGAGATAGGTAGGTAGGTAGATTGATAGATAGAGATAGGTAGGTAGGTAGATAGATAGAGATAGGTAGGTAGGTAGATTGATAGAGATAGGTAGGTAGGTAGATAGATAGATAGAGATAGGTAGGTAGGTAGATAGATAGATACAGATAGGTAGGTAGGTAGATAGATAGATAGATAAAGATAGGTAGGTAGGTAGATAGATAGATACAGATAGGTAGGTAGGTATATAGATAGATAGAGATAGGTAGGTAGGTAGATAGATAGATAGAGATAGGTAGGTAGGTAGATAGATAGATACAGATAGGTAGGTAGGTAGATAGATAGATACAGATAGGTAGGTAGGTAGATTGATAGATAGAGATAGGTAGGTAGGTAGGTAGATAGATAGAGATAGGTAGGTAGGTAGATTGATAGAGATAGGTAGGTAGGTAGGTAGATAGATAGAGATAGGTAGGAAGGTAGATTGATAGATACAGATAGGTAGGTAGGTAGATAGATACAGATAGTTAGGTAGGTAGATAGATAGATAGAGATAGGTAGGTAGGTAGATTGATAGATACAGATAGGTAGGTAGGTAGATTGATAGATAGAAATAGGTAGGTAGGTAGATAGATACATAGAGATAGGTAGGTAGGTAGATTGATAGATAGAGATAGGTAGGTAGGTAGATAGATAGATACAGAAAGGTAGGTAGATTAATAGATAGAGATAGGTAGGTAGGTAGATAGATAGATAGAGATAGGTAGGTAGGTAGATAGATATATAGAGATAGGTAGATAGGTAGATAGATAGATACAGATAGGTAGGTAGGTAGATAGATAGAGATAGGTAGGTAGGTAGATTGATAGATACAGATAGTTAGGTAGGTAGATAGATAGATACAGATAGGTAGGTAGGTAGATAGATAGGTACAGATACGTAGGTAGGTAGATAGATAGATAGAGATAGGTAGGTAGGTAGGTAGATAGATAGATAGAGATAGGTAGGTAGGTAGATAGATACAGATATGTAGGTAGGTAGATAGATAGATAGAGATAGGTAGGTAGGTAGATTGATAGATAGAGATAGGTAGGTAGGTAGGTAGATAGATAGAGATAGGTAGGTAGGTAGATTGATAGAGATAGGTAGGTAGGTAGATAGATAGATACAGATAGGTAGGTAGGTAGATAGATAGATACAGATAGGTAGGTAGGTAGATAGATAGATAGAGATAGGTAGGTAGGTAGATAGATAGATAGAGATAGGAAGGTAGGTAGATAGATAGATAGAGATAGGTAGGTATGTAGATTGATAGATACAGATAGGTAGGTAGGTAGGTAGGTAGATAGATAGAGATAGGTAGGTAGGTAGATAGATAGATAGAGATAGGTAGGTAGGTAGATAGATAGATACAGATAGGTAGGTAGGTAGGTAGATAGATACAGATATGTAGGTAGGTAGAAAGATAGATAGAGATAGGTAGGTAGATTGATAGATAGAGATAGGTAGGTAGGTAGATAGATAGAGATAGGTAGGTAGGTAGATTGATAGAGATAGGTAGGTAGGTAGATAGATAGATAGAGATAGGTAGGTAGGTAGATAGATACAGATAGGTAGGTAGGTAGATAGATAGATAGATACAGATAGGTAGGTAGGTAGATAGATAGATAGAGATAGGTAGGTAGATAGATAGATAGATAGAGATAGGTAGGTAGGTAGATAGATAGATAGAGATAGGTAGGTAGGTAGATAGATAGAGATAGGTAGGTAGGTAGATAGATAGATAGAGATAGGTAGGTAGGTAGATAGATAGATACAGATAGGTAGGTAGGTAGGTAGGTAGATAGATACAGATATGTAGGTAGGTAGAAAGATAGATAGAGATAGGTAGGTAGATTGATAGATAGAGATAGGTAGGTAGGTAGATAGATAGAGATAGGTAGGTAGGTAGATTGATAGAGATAGGTAGGTAGGTAGATTGATAGAGATAGGTAGGTAGGTAGATAGATAGATACAGATAGGTAGGTAGGTAGATAGATAGATACAGATAGGTAGGTAGGTAGATAGATAGATAGATAGAGATAGGTAGGTAGGTAGATAGATAGATAGAGATAGGAAGGTAGGTAGATAGATAGAGATAGGTAGGTAGGTAGATTGATAGAGATAGGTAGGTAGGTAGATTGATAGAGATAGGTAGGTATGTAGATTGATAGATACAGATAGGTAGGTAGGTAGGTAGGTAGATAGATAGAGATAGGTAGGTAGGTAGATAGATAGATAGAGATAGGTAGGTAGGTAGATAGATAGATACAGATAGGTAGGTAGGTAGGTAGATAGATACAGATATGTAGGTAGGTAGAAAGATAGATAGAGATAGGTAGGTAGATTGATAGATAGAGATAGGTAGGTAGGTAGATAGATAGAGATAGGTAGGTAGGTAGATTGATAGAGATAGGTAGGTAGGTAGATAGATAGATAGATAGATAGAGATAGGTAGGTAGGTAGATAGATACAGATAGGTAGGTAGGTAGATAGATAGATAGATACAGATAGGTAGGTAGGTAGATAGATAGATAGAGATAGGTAGGTAGATAGATAGATAGATAGAGATAGGTAGGTAGGTAGATAGATAGATAGAGATAGGTAGGTAGGTAGATAGATAGTTACAGATAGGTAGGTAGGTAGATAGATAGATACAGATAGGTAGGTAGGTAGATTGATAGATAGAGATAGGTAGGTAGGTAGGTAGATAGATAGAGATAGGTAGGTAGGTAGATTGATAGAGATAGGTAGGTAGGTAGGTAGATAGATAGATAGAGATAGGTAGGAAGGTAGATTGATAGATACAGATAGGTAGGTAGGTAGATAGATACAGAAATGTAGGTAGGTAGATAGATAGATAGAGATAGGTAGGTAGGTAGATTGATAGATACAGATAGGTAGGTAGGTAGATTGATAGATAGAGATAGGTAGGTAGGTAGATAGATACATAGAGATAGGTAGGTAGGTAGATTGATAGATAGAGATAGGTAGGTAGGTAGATTGATAGATACAGATAGGTAGGTAGACAGATAGATAGAGATAGGTAGGTAGGTAGATAGATAGATAGAGATAGGTAGTAGGTAGGTAGATAAATACAGATAGGTAGGTAGATTGATAGATAGAGATAGGTAGGTAGGTAGATAGATAGATAGAGATAGGTAGGTAGGTAGATTGATAGATAGAGATAGGTAGGTAGGTAGGTAGATAGATAGAGATAGGTAGGTATGTAGATTGATAGAGATAGGTAGGTAGGTAGATAGATAGATAGAGATAGGTAGGTAGGTACCTACCTACCTATCTCTGTCAATCTACGTACCTACCTATCTCTATCTATCTACCTACCTACCTACCTATCTCTATCTATCAATCTACCTACCTACCTATCTCTATCTATCTATCTACCTACCTACCTATCTCTATCTATCTATCTACCTACCTATCTGTATATATCTACCTACCTACCTACCTATCTCTATCTATCTATCTACCTACCTACCTATCTATCTATCAATCTACCTACCTACCTACCTATCTCTATGTATCAATCTACCTACCTACCTATCTGTATCTATCTATCTACCTACCTACCTATCTGTATCTATCAATCTACCTACCTACCTATCTCTATCTATCTATCTACCTACCTACATATCTGTATCTATATATCTAGCTACATACCTATCTGTATCTATCTATCTACCTATCTACCTATCTCTATCTATCAATCTACCTACCTACCTATCTGTATCTATCAATCTACCTACCTACCTATCTCTATCTATCAATCTACCTACCTACCTATCTCTATCTATCTACCTACCTACCTACCTATCTCTATCTTTCTATCTTCCTACCTACCTATCTCTATCTATCAAACTACCTACCTACCTATCTCTATCTATCAATCTACCTACCTACCTATCTGTATCCATCTATCTACCTACCTACCTATCTGTATCTATCAATCTACCTACCTACCTATCTCTATCAATCTACCTACCTACCTATCTCTATCTATCTACCTACCCACCTATCTATCTCTATCTATCTATCTATCTACCTACCTATCTCTATCTATCTACCTACCTACCTACCTATCTCTATCTATCTACCTACCTACCTACCTACCTATCTCTATCTATCAATCTACCTACCTACCTATCTGTATCTATCAATCTACCTACCTACCTATCTGTATCTATCTATCTACCTACCTACCTATCTGTATCTATCAATCTACCTACCTACCTATCTCTATCTATCTACCTACCTACATATCTGTATCTATATATCTACCTACCTACCTATCTCTATCTATCAATCTACCTACCTACCTATCTGTATCTATCTATCTACCTACCTACCTATCTGTATCTATCAATCTACCTACCTACCTATCTCTATCTACCTACCTACCTACCTATCTCTATCTATCAATCTACCTACCTACCTATCTGTATCTATCTATCTACCTACCTACCTATCTCTATCTATCAATCTACCTACCTATCTGTATCTGTCTACCTACCTACCTACCTATCTCTATCTATCTACCTACCTACCTACCTACCTATATCTATCAATCTACCTACCTACCTATCTCTATCTATCAATCTACCTACCTACCTATCTCTATCTATCAATCTACCTACCTACCTATCTGTATCTATCTATCTACCTACTTACCTATCTGTTTCTATCAATCTACCTACCTACCTATCTCTATCTATCTATCTACCTATCTACATATCTGTATCTATATATCTACCTACCTACCTATCTGTATCTATCTATCTACCTATCTACCTATCTCTATCTATCAATCTACCTACCTACCTATCTCTATCTATCAATCTACCTACCTACCTATCTCTATCTATCTACCTTCCTACCTACCTATCTCTATCTATCTATCTACCTACCTACCTATCTCTATCTATCAATCTACCTACCTACCTATCTGTATCTATCTATCTACCTACCTACCTATCTCTATCTATCAATCTACCTACCTACCTATCTCTATCTATCTACCTACCTACATATCTGTATCTATATATCTAAATACCTACTTATCTGTATCTATCTATCTACCTATCTACCTATCTCTATCTATCTACCTACCTACCTACCTATCAATCTACCTACCTACCTATCTCTATCTATCTACCTACCTACCTACCTATCTCTATCTATCAATCTACCTACCTACCTATCTGTACCTATCTACCTACCTACCTATCTCTATCTATCAATCTACCTACCTATCTGTATCTATCTACCTACCTACCTACCTATCTCTATCTATCTACCTACCTACCTATCTCTATCTATCAATCTACCTACCTACCTATCTGTATCTATCAATCTACCTACCTACCTATCTCTATCTATCTATCTACCTACCTATCTATCTCTAGCTATCAATCTACCTACCTACCTATCTGTATCTATCTATCTACATACCTACCTACCTATCTCTATCTATCTACCTACCTACCTACCTATCTCTGTCAATCTACCTACCTACCTATCTCTATCTATCTACCTACCTACCTACCTATCTCTATCTATCAATCTACCTACCTACCTATCTCTATCTATCTATCTACCTACCTACCTATCTCTATCTATCTATCTATCTACCTACCTATCTGTATATATCTACCTACCTACCTACCTATCTCTATCTATCTATCTACCTACCTACCTATCTATCTATCAATCTACCTACCTACCTATCTGTATCCATCTATCTACCTACCTACCTATCTGTATCTATCAATCTACCTACCTACCTATCTCTATCTATCAATCTACCTACCTACCTATCTCTATCTATCTACCTACCCACCTATCTATCTCTATCTATCTATCTATCTACCTACCTATCTCTATCTATCTACCTACCTACCTACCTATCTCTATCTATCTACCTACCTACCTACCTACCTACCTATCTCTATCTATCAATCTACCTACCTACCTATCTGTATCTATCAATCTACCTACCTACCTATCTGTATCTATCTATCTACCTACCTACCTATCTGTATCTATCAATCTACCTACCTACCTATCTCTATCTATCTATCTACCTACCTACATTTCTGTATCCATCTATCTACCTACCTACCTATCTGTATCTATCAATCTACCTACCTACCTATCTCTATCTATCAATCTACCTACCTACCTAACTCTATCTATCTATCTACCTACCTACCTATCTCTATCTATCTATCTACCTACCTATCTCTATCTATCTACCTACCTACCTATCCCTATCTATCAATCTACCTACCTACCTATCTCTATCTATCAATCTACCTACCTACCTATCTGTATCTATCTATCTACCTACCTACCTATCTGTATCTATCAATCTACCTACCTACCTATCTCTATCTATCTATCTACCTACCTACATATCTGTATCTATATATCTACCTACCTACCTATCTGTCTCTATCAATCTACCTACCTACCTATCTATCTCTATCTATCTACCTACCTACCTACCTACCTATCTCTATCTATCTACCTACCTACCTATCTCTATCTATCTATCTACCTACCTACCTATCTGTATCTATCAATCTACCTACCTACCTATCTCTATCTAAATACCTACCTACCTACCTATCTGTATCTATCAATCTACCTACCTACCTATCTCTATCTATCTACCTACCTACCTACCTATCTGTATCTATCAATCTACCTACCTACTTATCTGTATCTATCTATCTACCTACCTACGTATCTGTATCTATCAATCTACCTACCTACATATCTCTATCTATCAATCTACCTATCTACCTATCTGTATCTATCTATCTACCTACCTACCTATCTGTATCTATCAATCTACCTACCTACCTATCTCTATCTATCAATCTACCTACCTACCTATCTGTATCTATCTATCTACCTACCCACCTATCTGTATCTATCAATCTACCTACCTACCTATCTCTATCTATCTATCTACCTATCTACATATCTGTATCTATATATCTACCTACCTACCTATCTCTATCTATCAATCTACCTACCTACCTATCTGTATCTATCAATCTACCTACCTACCTATCTGTATCTATCTATCTACCTACCTACCTATCTGTATCTATCAATCTACCTACCTACCTATCTCTATCTATCTATCTACCTACCTACATATCTGTATCTATATATCTAGCTACCTACCTATCTGTATCTATCTATCTACCTATCTACCTATCTCTATCTATCAATCTACCTACCTACCTATCTGTATCTATCAATCTACCTACCTACCTATCTCTATCTATCAATCTACCTACCTACCTATCTCTATCTATCTACATACCTACCTACCTATCTCTATCTATCTACCTACCTACCTACCTATCTCTGTCAATCTACCTACCTACCTACCTACCTATCTCTATCTATCTACCTACCTACCTACCTATCTCTATCTATCAATCTACCTACCTACCTATCTCTATCTATCTATCTACCTACCTACCTATCTCTATCTATCTATCTACCTACCTATCTGTATATATCTACCTACCTACCTACCTATCTCTATCTATCTATCTACCTACCTACCTATCTATCTATCAATCTACCTACCTACCTATCTCTATCTATCAATCTACCTACCTACCTATCTGTATCTATCTATCTACCTACCTACCTATCTGTATCTATCAATCTACCTACCTACCTATCTCTATCTATCTATCTACCTACCTACATATCTGTATCTATATATCTAGCTACCTACCTATCTGTATCTATCTATCTACCTATCTACCTATCTCTATCTATCAATCTACCTACCTACCTATCTGTATCTATCAATCTACCTACCTACCTATCTCTATCTATCAATCTACCTACCTACCTATCTCTATCTATCTACCTACCTACCTACCTATCTCTATCTATCTATCTTCCTACCTACCTATCTCTATCTATCAATCTACCTACCTACCTATCTCTATCTATCAATCTACCTACCTACCTATCTGTATCTATCTATCTACCTACCTACCTATCTCTATCTATCAATCTACCTACCTACCTATCTGTATCTATCTATCTACCTACCTACATATCTGTATCTATATATCTACCTACCTACCTATCTGTATCTATCTATCTACCTATCTACCTATCTCTAACTATCTATCTACCTACCTACCTATCTGTATCTATCAATCTACCTACCTACCTATCTCTATCTATCTACCTACCTACCTATCTCTATCTATCAATCTACCTACCTACCTATCTGTATCTATCTATCTACCTACCTACCTATCTCTATCTATCAATCTACCTACCTATCTGTATCTATCTACCTACCTACCTACCTATCTTTATCTATCTACCTACCTACCTACCTATCTCTATCTATCAATCTACCTACCTACCTATCTGTATCTATCTATCTACCTACCTAGCTATCTGTATCTATCAATCTACCTACCTACCTATCTCTATCTATCTACCTACCTACCTACCTACCTATCTCTATCTATCTACCTACCTACCTATCTCTATCTATCTATCTACCTACCTACCTATCTGTATCTATCAATCTACCTACCTACCTATCTCTATCTAAATACCTACCTACCTACCTATCTGTATCTATCAATCTACCTACCTACCTATCTCTATCTATCTACCTACCTACCTACCTATCTGTATCTATCAATCTACCTACCTACTTATCTGTATCTATCTATCTACCTACCTACGTATCTGTATCTATCAATCTACCTACCTACATATCTCTATCTATCAATCTACCTATCTACCTATCTGTATCTATCTATCTACCTACCTACCTATCTGTATCTATCAATCTACCTACCTACCTATCTCTATCTATCAATCTACCTACCTACCTATCTGTATCTATCTATCTACCTACCCACCTATCTGTATCTATCAATCTACCTACCTACCTATCTCTATCTATCTATCTACCTATCTACATATCTGTATCTATATATCTACCTACCTACCTATCTCTATCTATCAATCTACCTACCTACCTATCTGTATCTATCAATCTACCTACCTACCTATCTGTATCTATCTATCTACCTACCTACCTATCTGTATCTATCAATCTACCTACCTACCTATCTCTATCTATCTATCTACCTACCTACATATCTGTATCTATATATCTAGCTACCTACCTATCTGTATCTATCTATCTACCTATCTACCTATCTCTATCTATCAATCTACCTACCTACCTATCTGTATCTATCAATCTACCTACCTACCTATCTCTATCTATCAATCTACCTACCTACCTATCTCTATCTATCTACATACCTACCTACCTATCTCTATCTATCTACCTACCTACCTACCTATCTCTGTCAATCTACCTACCTACCTACCTATCTCTATCTATCTACCTACCTACCTACCTATCTCTATCTATCAATCTACCTACCTACCTATCTCTATCTATCTATCTACCTACCTACCTATCTCTATCTATCTATCTACCTACCTATCTGTATATATCTACCTACCTACCTACCTATCTCTATCTATCTATCTACCTACCTACCTATCTATCTATCAATCTACCTACCTACCTATCTCTATCTATCAATCTACCTACCTACCTATCTGTATCTATCTATCTACCTACCTACCTATCTGTATCTATCAATCTACCTACCTACCTATCTCTATCTATCTATCTACCTACCTACATATCTGTATCTATATATCTAGCTACCTACCTATCTGTATCTATCTATCTACCTATCTACCTATCTCTATCTATCAATCTACCTACCTACCTATCTGTATCTATCAATCTACCTACCTACCTATCTCTATCTATCAATCTACCTACCTACCTATCTCTATCTATCTACCTACCTACCTACCTATCTCTATCTATCTATCTTCCTACCTACCTATCTCTATCTATCAATCTACCTACCTACCTATCTCTATCTATCAATCTACCTACCTACCTATCTGTATCTATCTATCTACCTACCTACCTATCTCTATCTATCAATCTACCTACCTACCTATCTGTATCTATCTATCTACCTACCTACATATCTGTATCTATATATCTACCTACCTACCTATCTGTATCTATCTATCTACCTATCTACCTATCTCTAACTATCTATCTACCTACCTACCTATCTGTATCTATCAATCTACCTACCTACCTATCTCTATCTATCTACCTACCTACCTATCTCTATCTATCAATCTACCTACCTACCTATCTGTATCTATCTATCTACCTACCTACCTATCTCTATCTATCAATCTACCTACCTATCTGTATCTATCTACCTACCTACCTACCTATCTTTATCTATCTACCTACCTACCTACCTATCTCTATCTATCAATCTACCTACCTACCTATCTGTATCTATCTATCTACCTACCTAGCTATCTGTATCTATCAATCTACCTACCTACCTATCTCTATCTATCTACCTACCTACCTACCTACCTATCTCTATCTATCTACCTACCTACCTATCTCTATCTATCTATCTACCTACCTACCTATCTGTATCTATCAATCTACCTACCTACCTATCTCTATCTAAATACCTACCTACCTACCTATCTGTATCTATCAATCTACCTACCTACCTATCTCTATCTATCTACCTACCTACCTACCTATCTGTATCTATCAATCTACCTACCTACTTATCTGTATCTATCTATCTACCTACCTACGTATCTGTATCTATCAATCTACCTACCTACATATCTCTATCTATCAATCTACCTATCTACCTATCTGTATCTATCTATCTACCTACCTACCTATCTGTATCTATCAATCTACCTACCTACCTATCTCTATCTATCAATCTACCTACCTACCTATCTGTATCTATCTATCTACCTACCCACCTATCTGTATCTATCAATCTACCTACCTACCTATCTCTATCTATCTATCTACCTATCTACATATCTGTATCTATATATCTACCTACCTACCTATCTCTATCTATCAATCTACCTACCTACCTATCTGTATCTATCAATCTACCTACCTACCTATCTGTATCTATCTATCTACCTACCTACCTATCTGTATCTATCAATCTACCTACCTACCTATCTCTATCTATCTATCTACCTACCTACATATCTGTATCTATATATCTAGCTACCTACCTATCTGTATCTATCTATCTACCTATCTACCTATCTCTATCTATCAATCTACCTACCTACCTATCTGTATCTATCAATCTACCTACCTACCTATCTCTATCTATCAATCTACCTACCTACCTATCTCTATCTATCTACATACCTACCTACCTATCTCTATCTATCTACCTACCTACCTACCTATCTCTGTCAATCTACCTACCTACCTACCTATCTCTATCTATCTACCTACCTACCTACCTATCTCTATCTATCAATCTACCTACCTACCTATCTCTATCTATCTATCTACCTACCTACCTATCTCTATCTATCTATCTACCTACCTATCTGTATATATCTACCTACCTACCTACCTATCTCTATCTATCTATCTACCTACCTACCTATCTATCTATCAATCTACCTACCTACCTATCTCTATCTATCAATCTACCTACCTACCTATCTGTATCTATCTATCTACCTACCTACCTATCTGTATCTATCAATCTACCTACCTACCTATCTCTATCTATCTATCTACCTACCTACATATCTGTATCTATATATCTAGCTACCTACCTATCTGTATCTATCTATCTACCTATCTACCTATCTCTATCTATCAATCTACCTACCTACCTATCTGTATCTATCAATCTACCTACCTACCTATCTCTATCTATCAATCTACCTACCTACCTATCTCTATCTATCTACCTACCTACCTACCTATCTCTATCTATCTATCTTCCTACCTACCTATCTCTATCTATCAATCTACCTACCTACCTATCTCTATCTATCAATCTACCTACCTACCTATCTGTATCTATCTATCTACCTACCTACCTATCTCTATCTATCAATCTACCTACCTACCTATCTGTATCTATCTATCTACCTACCTACATATCTGTATCTATATATCTACCTACCTACCTATCTGTATCTATCTATCTACCTATCTACCTATCTCTAACTATCTATCTACCTACCTACCTATCTGTATCTATCAATCTACCTACCTACCTATCTCTATCTATCTACCTACCTACCTATCTCTATCTATCAATCTACCTACCTACCTATCTGTATCTATCTATCTACCTACCTACCTATCTCTATCTATCAATCTACCTACCTATCTGTATCTATCTACCTACCTACCTACCTATCTTTATCTATCTACCTACCTACCTACCTATCTCTATCTATCAATCTACCTACCTACCTATCTGTATCTATCTATCTACCTACCTAGCTATCTGTATCTATCAATCTACCTACCTACCTATCTCTATCTATCTACCTACCTACCTACCTACCTATCTCTATCTATCTACCTACCTACCTATCTCTATCTATCTATCTACCTACCTACCTATCTGTATCTATCAATCTACCTACCTACCTATCTCTATCTAAATACCTACCTACCTACCTATCTGTATCTATCAATCTACCTACCTACCTATCTCTATCTATCTACCTACCTACCTACCTATCTGTATCTATCAATCTACCTACCTACTTATCTGTATCTATCTATCTACCTACCTACGTATCTGTATCTATCAATCTACCTACCTACATATCTCTATCTATCAATCTACCTATCTACCTATCTGTATCTATCTATCTACCTACCTACCTATCTGTATCTATCAATCTACCTACCTACCTATCTCTATCTATCAATCTACCTACCTACCTATCTGTATCTATCTATCTACCTACCCACCTATCTGTATCTATCAATCTACCTACCTACCTATCTCTATCTATCTATCTACCTATCTACATATCTGTATCTATATATCTACCTACCTACCTATCTCTATCTATCAATCTACCTACCTACCTATCTGTATCTATCAATCTACCTACCTACCTATCTGTATCTATCTATCTACCTACCTACCTATCTGTATCTATCAATCTACCTACCTACCTATCTCTATCTATCTATCTACCTACCTACATATCTGTATCTATATATCTAGCTACCTACCTATCTGTATCTATCTATCTACCTATCTACCTATCTCTATCTATCAATCTACCTACCTACCTATCTGTATCTATCAATCTACCTACCTACCTATCTCTATCTATCAATCTACCTACCTACCTATCTCTATCTATCTACATACCTACCTACCTATCTCTATCTATCTACCTACCTACCTACCTATCTCTGTCAATCTACCTACCTACCTACCTATCTCTATCTATCTACCTACCTACCTACCTATCTCTATCTATCAATCTACCTACCTACCTATCTCTATCTATCTATCTACCTACCTACCTATCTCTATCTATCTATCTACCTACCTATCTGTATATATCTACCTACCTACCTACCTATCTCTATCTATCTATCTACCTACCTACCTATCTATCTATCAATCTACCTACCTACCTATCTCTATCTATCAATCTACCTACCTACCTATCTGTATCTATCTATCTACCTACCTACCTATCTGTATCTATCAATCTACCTACCTACCTATCTCTATCTATCTATCTACCTACCTACATATCTGTATCTATATATCTAGCTACCTACCTATCTGTATCTATCTATCTACCTATCTACCTATCTCTATCTATCAATCTACCTACCTACCTATCTGTATCTATCAATCTACCTACCTACCTATCTCTATCTATCAATCTACCTACCTACCTATCTCTATCTATCTACCTACCTACCTACCTATCTCTATCTATCTATCTTCCTACCTACCTATCTCTATCTATCAATCTACCTACCTACCTATCTCTATCTATCAATCTACCTACCTACCTATCTGTATCTATCTATCTACCTACCTACCTATCTCTATCTATCAATCTACCTACCTACCTATCTGTATCTATCTATCTACCTACCTACATATCTGTATCTATATATCTACCTACCTACCTATCTGTATCTATCTATCTACCTATCTACCTATCTCTAACTATCTATCTACCTACCTACCTATCTGTATCTATCAATCTACCTACCTACCTGTCTCTATCTATCTACCTACCTACCTATCTCTATCTATCAATCTACCTACCTACCTATCTGTATCTATCTATCTACCTACCTACCTATCTCTATCTATCAATCTACCTACCTATCTGTATCTATCTACCTACCTACCTACCTATCTTTATCTATCTACCTACCTACCTACCTATCTCTATCTATCAATCTACCTACCTACCTATCTGTATCTATCTATCTACCTACCTAGCTATCTGTATCTATCAATCTACCTACCTACCTATCTCTATCTATCTATCTATCTATCTACCTACCTACATATCTGTATCTATATATCTACATACCTACCTATCTGTATCTATCTATCTACCTATCTACCTATCTCTATCTATCAATCTACCTACCTACCTATCTCTATCTATCAATCTACCTACCTACCTATCTGTATCTATCTATCTACCTATCTACCTATCTCTATCTATCAATCTACCTACCTACCTATCTGTATCTATCTATCTACCTACCTACCTATCTGTATCTATCAATCTACCTACCTACCTATCTCTATCTATCTATCTACCTACCTACATATCTGTATCTATATATCTAGCTACCTACCTATCTGTATCTATCTATCTACCTATCTACCTATCTCTATCTATCAATCTACCTACCTACCTATCTGTATCTATCAATCTACCTACCTACCTATCTCTATCTATCAATCTACCTACCTACCTATCTCTATCTATCTACCTACCTACCTACCTATCTCTATCTATCTATCTTCCTACCTACCTATCTCTATCTATCAATCTACCTACCTACCTATCTCTATCTATCAATCTACCTACCTACCTATCTGTATCTATCTATCTACCTACCTACCTATCTCTATCTATCAATCTACCTACCTACCTATCTGTATCTATCTATCTACCTACCTACATATCTGTATCTATATATCTACCTACCTACCTATCTGTATCTATCTATCTACCTATCTACCTATCTCTAACTATCTATCTACCTACCTACCTATCTGTATCTATCAATCTACCTACCTACCTATCTCTATCTATCTACCTACCTACCTATCTCTATCTATCAATCTACCTACCTACCTATCTGTATCTATCTATCTACCTACCTACCTATCTCTATCTATCAATCTACCTACCTATCTGTATCTATCTACCTACCTACCTACCTATCTTTATCTATCTACCTACCTACCTACCTATCTCTATCTATCAATCTACCTACCTACCTATCTGTATCTATCTATCTACCTACCTAGCTATCTGTATCTATCAATCTACCTACCTACCTATCTCTATCTATCTATCTATCTATCTATCTACCTACCTACATATCTGTATCTATATATCTACATACCTACCTATCTGTATCTATCTATCTACCTATCTACCTATCTCTATCTATCAATCTACCTACCTACCTATCTCTATCTATCAATCTACCTACCTACCTATCTGTATCTATCTATCTACCTACCTACCTATCTCTATCAATCTACCTACCTACCTATCTCTATCTATCTACATACTTACCTACCTATCTCTATCTATCTACCTACCTACCTACCTATCTCTGTCAATCTACCTACCTACCTATCTCTATCTATCTACCTACCTACCTACCTATCTCTATCTATCAATCTACCTACCTACCTATCTCTATCTATCTATCTACCTACCTACCTATCTCTATCTATCTATCTACCTACCTATCTATATATATCTACCTACCTACCTACCTATCTCTATCTATCTATCTACCTACCTACCTATCTATCTATCAATCTACCTACCTACCTATCTCTATCTATCAATCTACCTACCTACCTATCTGTATCTATCTATCTACCTACCTACCTATCTGTATCTATCAATCTACCTACCTACCTATCTCTATCTATCTATCTACCTACCTACATATCTGTATCTATATATCTAGCTACCTACCTATCTGTATCTATCTATCTACCTATCTACCTATCTCTATCTATCAATCTACCTACCTACCTATCTGTATCTATCAATCTACCTACCTACCTATCTCTATCTATCAATCTACCTACCTACCTATCTCTATCTATCTACCTACCTACCTACCTACCTATCTCTATCTATCTATCTTCCTACCTACCTATCTCTATCTATCAATCTACCTACCTACCTATCTCTATCTATCAATCTACCTACCTACCTATCTGTATCTATCTATCTACCTACCTACCTATCTCTATCTATCAATCTACCTACCTACCTATCTGTATCTATCTATCTACCTACCTACATATCTGTATCTATATATCTACCTACCTACCTATCTGTATCTATCTATCTACCTATCTACCTATCTCTAACTATCTATCTACCTACCTACCTATCTGTATCTATCAATCTACCTACCTACCTATCTCTATCTATCTACCTACCTACCTATCTCTATCTATCAATCTACCTACCTACCTATCTGTATCTATCTATCTACCTACCTACCTATCTCTATCTATCAATCTACCTACCTATCTGTATCTATCTACCTACCTACCTACCTATCTTTATCTATCTACCTACCTACCTACCTATCTCTATCTATCAATCTACCTACCTACCTATCTGTATCTATCTATCTACCTACCTAGCTATCTGTATCTATCAATCTACCTACCTACCTATCTCTATCTATCTATCTATCTACCTACCTACATATCTGTATCTATATATCTACATACCTACCTATCTGTATCTATCTATCTACCTATCTACCTACCTCTATCTATCAATCTACCTACCTACCTATCTCTATCTATCAATCTACCTACCTACCTATCTGTATCTATCTATCTACCTACCTACCTATCTCTATCTACCTACCTACCTACCTATCTCTATCTATCAATCTACCTACCTACCTATCTGTATCTATCTATCTACCTACCTACCTATCTCTATCTATCAATCTACCTACCTATCTGTATCTATCTACCTACCTACCTACCTATCTCTATCTATCAATCTAACTACCTACCTATCTCTATCTACCAATCTACCTACCTACCTATCTCTATCTATCAATCTACCTACCTACCTATCTGTATCTATCTATCTACCTACCTACCTATCTGTTTCTATCAATCTACCTACCTACCTATCTCTATCTATCTATCTACCTACCTACATATCTGTATCTATATATCTACCTACCTACCTATCTGTATCTATCTATCTACCTATCTACCTACCTCTATCTATCAATCTACCTACCTACCTATCTCTATCTATCAATCTACCTACCTACCTATCTCTATCTATCTACCTTCCTACCTACCTATCTCTATCTATCTATCTATCTACCTACCTACCTATCTCTATCTATCAATCTACCTACCTACTTATCTGTATCTATCTGTCTACCTACCTACCTATCTCTATCTATCAATCTACCTACCTACCTATCTCTATCTATCTATCTATCTACCTACCTACATATCTGTATCTATATATCTAAATACCTACCTATCTGTATCTATCTATCTACCTATCTACCTATCTCTATCTATCTATCTACCTACCTACCTATCAATCTACCTACCTACCTATCTCTATCTACCTACCTACCTACCTACCTATCTCTATATATCAATCTACCTACCTATCTGTATCTATCTACCTACCTACCTACCTATCTCTATCTATCTACCTACCTACCTACCTATCTTTATCTATCAATCTACCTACCTACCTATCTGTATCTATCAATCTACCTACCTACCTATCTCTATCTATCTATCTACCTACCTACCTATCTCTAGCTATCAATCTACCTACCTACCTATCTGTATCTATCTATCTACATACCTACCTACCTATCTCTATCTATCTACCTACCTACCTACCTACCTATCTCTGTCAATCTACCTACCTACCTATCTCTATCTATCTACCTACCTACCTACCTATCTCTATCTATCAATCTACCTACCTACCTATCTCTATCTATCTATCTACCTACCTACCTATCTCTATCTATCTATCTACCTACCTATCTGTATATATCTACCTACCTACCTACCTATCTCTATCTATCTATCTACCTACCTACCTATCTATCTATCAATCTACCTACCTAAATACCTATCTCTATCTATCAATCTACCTACCTACCTATCTCTATCTATCTATCTACCTACCTACCTATCTCTATCTATCTATCTACCTACCTATCTATATATATCTACCTACCTACCTACCTATCTCTATCTATCTATCTACCTACCTACCTATCTATCTATCAATCTACCTACCTACCTATCTCTATCTATCAATCTACCTACCTACCTATCTGTATCTATCTATCTACCTACCTACCTATCTGTATCTATCAATCTACCTACCTACCTATCTCTATCTATCTATCTACCTACCTACATATCTGTATCTATATATCTAGCTACCTACCTATCTGTATCTATCTATCTACCTATCTACCTATCTCTATCTATCAATCTACCTACCTACCTATCTGTATCTATCAATCTACCTACCTACCTATCTCTATCTATCAATCTACCTACCTACCTATCTCTATCTATCTACCTACCTACCTACCTACCTATCTCTATCTATCTATCTTCCTACCTACCTATCTCTATCTATCAATCTACCTACCTACCTATCTCTATCTATCAATCTACCTACCTACCTATCTGTATCTATCTATCTACCTACCTACCTATCTCTA
Source organism: Crotalus helleri (assembly GCA_024509115.1). Classification (NCBI taxonomy): domain Eukaryota; kingdom Metazoa; phylum Chordata; class Lepidosauria; order Squamata; family Viperidae; genus Crotalus; species Crotalus helleri. The sequence goes on along the minus strand of JAKSXO010000173.1, from coordinate 37,379 downwards.
TCTATCAATCTACCTACCTACCTATCTGTATCTATCTATCTACCTACCTACATATCTGTATCTATATATCTACCTACCTACCTATCTGTATCTATCTATCTACCTATCTACCTATCTCTAACTATCTATCTACCTACCTACCTATCTGTATCTATCAATCTACCTACCTACCTATCTCTATCTATCTACCTACCTACCTATCTCTATCTATCAATCTACCTACCTACCTATCTGTATCTATCTATCTACCTACCTACCTATCTCTATCTATCAATCTACCTACCTATCTGTATCTATCTACCTACCTACCTACCTATCTTTATCTATCTACCTACCTACCTACCTATCTCTATCTATCAATCTACCTACCTACCTATCTGTATCTATCTATCTACCTACCTAGCTATCTGTATCTATCAATCTACCTACCTACCTATCTCTATCTATCTATCTATCTACCTACCTACATATCTGTATCTATATATCTACATACCTACCTATCTGTATCTATCTATCTACCTATCTACCTACCTCTATCTATCAATCTACCTACCTACCTATCTCTATCTATCAATCTACCTACCTACCTATCTGTATCTATCTATCTACCTACCTACCTATCTCTATCTACCTACCTACCTACCTATCTCTATCTATCAATCTACCTACCTACCTATCTGTATCTATCTATCTACCTACCTACCTATCTCTATCTATCAATCTACCTACCTATCTGTATCTATCTACCTACCTACCTACCTATCTCTATCTATCAATCTAACTACCTACCTATCTCTATCTACCAATCTACCTACCTACCTATCTCTATCTATCAATCTACCTACCTACCTATCTGTATCTATCTATCTACCTACCTACCTATCTGTTTCTATCAATCTACCTACCTACCTATCTCTATCTATCTATCTACCTACCTACATATCTGTATCTATATATCTACCTACCTACCTATCTGTATCTATCTATCTACCTATCTACCTACCTCTATCTATCAATCTACCTACCTACCTATCTCTATCTATCAATCTACCTACCTACCTATCTCTATCTATCTACCTTCCTACCTACCTATCTCTATCTATCTATCTATCTACCTACCTACCTATCTCTATCTATCAATCTACCTACCTACTTATCTGTATCTATCTGTCTACCTACCTACCTATCTCTATCTATCAATCTACCTACCTACCTATCTCTATCTATCTATCTATCTACCTACCTACATATCTGTATCTATATATCTAAATACCTACCTATCTGTATCTATCTATCTACCTATCTACCTATCTCTATCTATCTATCTACCTACCTACCTATCAATCTACCTACCTACCTATCTCTATCTACCTACCTACCTACCTACCTATCTCTATATATCAATCTACCTACCTATCTGTATCTATCTACCTACCTACCTACCTATCTCTATCTATCTACCTACCTACCTACCTATCTTTATCTATCAATCTACCTACCTACCTATCTGTATCTATCAATCTACCTACCTACCTATCTCTATCTATCTATCTACCTACCTACCTATCTCTAGCTATCAATCTACCTACCTACCTATCTGTATCTATCTATCTACATACCTACCTACCTATCTCTATCTATCTACCTACCTACCTACCTACCTATCTCTGTCAATCTACCTACCTACCTATCTCTATCTATCTACCTACCTACCTACCTATCTCTATCTATCAATCTACCTACCTACCTATCTCTATCTATCTATCTACCTACCTACCTATCTCTATCTATCTATCTACCTACCTATCTGTATATATCTACCTACCTACCTACCTATCTCTATCTATCTATCTACCTACCTACCTATCTATCTATCAATCTACCTACCTAAATACCTATCTCTATCTATCAATCTACCTACCTACCTATCTGTATCTATCTATCTACCTACCTACCTATCTGTATCTATCAATCTACCTACCTACCTATCTCTATCTATCTATCTACCTACCTACATATCTGTATCTATATATCTAGCTACCTACCTATCTGTATCTATCTATCTACCTATCTACCTATCTCTATCTATCAATCTACCTACCTACCTATCTGTATCTATCAATCTACCTACCTACCTATCTCTATCTATCAATCTACCTACCTACCTATCTCTATCTATCTACCTACCTACCTACCTATCTCTATCTATCTATCTTCCTACCTACCTATCTCTATCTATCAATCTACCTACCTACCTATCTCTATCTATCAATCTACCTACCTACCTATCTGTATCCATCTATCTACCTACCTACCTATCTGTATCTATCAATCTACCTACCTATCTCTATCTATCAATCTACCTACCTACCTATCTCTATCTATCTACCTACCCACCTATCTATCTCTATCTATCTATCTATCTACCTACCTATCTCTATCTATCTACCTACCTACCTACCTATCTCTATCTATCTACCTACCTACCTACCTATCTCTATCTATCAATCTACCTACCTACCTATCTGTATCTATCAATCTACCTACCTACCTATCTGTATCCATCTATCTACCTACCTACCTATCTGTATCTATCAATCTACCTACCTACCTATCTCTATCTATCAATCTACCTACCTACCTATCTCTATCTACCTACCCACCTATCTATCTCTATCTATCTATCTATCTACCTACCTATCTCTATCTATCTACCTACCTACCTACCTATCTCTATCTATCTACCTACCTACCTACCTACCTATCTCTATCTATCAATCTACCTACCTACCTATCTGTATCTATCAATCTACCTACCTACCTATCTGTATCTATCTATCTACCTACCTACCTATCTGTATCTATCAATCTACCTACCTACCTATCTCTATCTATCTACCTACCTACCTACATATCTGTATCTATATATCTACCTACCTACCTATCTGTATCTATCTATCTACCTATCTACCTATCTCTATCTATCAATCTACCTACCTACCTATCCCTATCTATCTATCTACCTACCTACCTATCTCTATCTATCAATCTACCTACCTACCTATCTCTATCTATCAATCTACCTACCTACCTATCTGTATCTATCTATCTACCTACCTACCTATCTGTATCTATCAATCTACCTACCTACCTATCTCTATCTATCTACCTACCTACATATCTGTATCTATATATCTACCTACCTACCTATCTGTCTCTATCAATCTACCTACCTACCTATCTATCTCTATCTATCTACCTACCTACCTACCTATCTCTATCTATCTACCTACCTACCTATCTCTATCTATCTATCTACCTACCTACCTATCTGTATCTATCAATCTACCTACCTACCTATCTCTATCTAAATACCTACCTACCTACCTATCTGTATCTATCAATCTACCTACCTACCTATCTCTATCTATCTACCTACCTACCTACCTATCTGTATCTATCAATCTACCTACCTACTTATCTGTATCTATCTATCTACCTACCTACGTATCTGTATCTATCAATCTACCTACCTACATATCTCTATCTATCAATCTACCTACCTACCTATCTGTATCTATCTATCTACCTACCTACCTATCTGTATCTATCAATCTACCTACCTACCTATCTCTATCTATCAATCTACCTACCTACCTATCTGTATCTATCTATCTACCTACCCACCTATCTGTATCTATCAATCTACCTATCTACCTATCTCTATCTATCTATCTACCTATCTACATATCTGTATCTATATATCTACCTACCTACCTATCTCTATCTATCAATCTACCTACCTACCTATCTGTATCTATCTATCTACCTACCTACCTATCTGTATCTATCAATCTACCTACCTACCTATCTCTATCTATCAATCTACCTACCCACCTATCTCTATTTATCTACCTACCTACCTACCTATCTCTATCTATCTACCTACCTACCTATCTCTATCTATCTACCTACCTACATATCTGTATCTATATATCTACCTACCTACCTATCTGTATCTATCTATCTACCTTACCTATCTCTATCTATCAATCTACCTACCCACCTATCTCTATCTATGAATCTACCTACCTATCTGTATCTATCTACCTACCTACCTACCTATCTGTATCTATCAATCTACCTACCTACCTATCTCTATCTATCTACCTACCTACCTACCTATCTCTATCAATCTACCTACCTACCTATCTCTATCTATCTACCTACCTACCTACCTATCTGTATCTATCTATCTACCTACCTACCTATCTGTATCTATCTATCTACCTACCTACCTATCTCTATCTATCAATCTACCTACCTACCTATCTGTATCTATCAATCTACCTACCTACCTATCTCTATCTATCTACCTTCCTACCTATCTATCTCTATCAATCTACCTACCTACCTATCTCTATCTATCTACCTACCTACCTATCTCTATCTATCAATCTACCTACCTACCTATCTCTATCTATCTATCTACCTACCTACATATCTGTATCTATATATCTACCTACCTACCTATCTGTGTCTATCTATCTACGTATCTACCTATCTCTCTCTATCTATCTACCTACCTACCTATCTCTATCTATCAATCTACCTACCTACCTATCTCTATCTATCAATCTACCTACCTACATATCTGTATCTATATATCTACCTACCTACCTACCTCTATCTATCTATCTACCTATCTACCTATCTCTATCTATCAATCTACCTACCTACCTATCTCTATCTATCAATCTACCTACCTACCTATCTGTATCTATCTATCTACCTACCTACCTATCTGTATCTATCAATCTACCTACCTACCTATCTCTATCTATCAATCTACCTACCTACCTATCTCTATCTATCTACCTTCCTACCTACCTATCTCTATCTATCTATCTACCTACCTACCTATCTGTCTCTATCAATCTACCTACCTACCTATCTCTATCTATCTATCTACCTACCTACATATCTGTATCTATATATCTACCTACCTACCTATCTGTCTCTATCAATCTACCTACCTACCTATCTATCTCTATCTATCTACCTACCTAGCTACCTATCTCTATCTATCTACCTACCTACCTATCTCTATCTATCTATCTACCTACCTACCTATCTCTATCTATCTACCTACCTACCTATCTGTATCTATCAATCTACCTACCTACCTATCTCTATCTATCTACCTACCTACCTACCTATCTGTTTCTATCAATCTACCTACCTACCTATCTGTATCTATCTATCTACCTACCTACGTATCTGTTTCTATCAATCTACCTACCTACCTATCTCTATCTATCAATCTACCTACCTACCTATCTGTATCTATCTATCTACCTACCTACATATCTGTATCTATATATCTACCTACCTACCTATCTGTATCTATCTATCTACCTATCTACCTATCTCTAACTATCTATCTACCTACCTACCTATCTGTATCAATCTACCTACCTACCTATCTCTATCTATCTACCTACCTACCTACCTATGTCTATCTATCAATCTACCTACCTACCTATCTGTATCTATCTATCTACCTACCTACCTATCTGTATCTATCAATCTACCTACCTACCTATCTCTATCTATCTATCTACCTACCTACCTATCTGTATCTATCTATCTACCTACCTACCTATCTGTATCTATCTATCTACCTATCTACCTATCTCTATCTATCAATCTACCTACCTACCTATCTGTATCTATCTATCTACCTACCTACCAATCTGTATCTATCAATTTACCTACCTACATATCTCTATCTATCTACCTACCTACCTACCTATCTCTATCTATCAATCTACCTACCTACCTATCTGTATCTATCTATCTACCTACCTACCTATCTCCATCTATCAATCTACCTACCTATCTGTATCTATCTACCTACCTAGCTACCTATCTCTATCTATCTACCTACCTACCTACCTATCTCTATCTATCAATCTACCTACCTACCTGTCTCTATCTATCAATCTACCTACCTACCTATCTCTATCTATCAATCTACCTACCTACCTATCTGTATCTATCTATCTACCTACCTACCTATCTGTTTCTATCAATCTACCTACCTACCTATCTCTATCTATCTATCTACCTACCTACATATCTGTATCTATATATCTACCTACCTACCTATCTGTATCTATCTATCTACCTATCTACCTATCTCTATCTATCAATCTACCTACCTACCTATCTCTATCTATCAATCTACCTACCTACCTATCTGTATCTATCTATCTACCTACCTACCTATCTGTATCTATCAATCTACCTACCTACCTAGCTCTATCTATCAATCTACCTACCTACCTATCTCTATCTATCTACCTTCCTACCTACCTATCTCTATCTATCTATCTACCTACCTACCTATCTCTATCTATCAATCTACCTACCTACCTATCTGTATCTATCTATCTACCTACCTACCTATCTCTATCTATCAATCTACCTACCTACCTATCTCTATCTATCTATCTATCTACCTACCTACATATCTGTATCTATATATCTAAATACCTACCTATCTGTATCTATCTATCTACCTATCTACCTATCTCTATCTATCTATCTACCTACCTGCCTATCAAACTACCTACCTACCTATCTCTATCTATCTACCCACCTACCTACCTATCTCTATCTATCAATCTACCTACCTACCTATCTGTATCTATCTACCTACCTACCTATCTCTATCTATCAATCTACCTACCTATCTGTATCTATCTACCTACCTACCTACCTATCTCTATCTATCTACCTACCTACCTACCTATCTCTATCTATCAATCTACCTACCTACCTATCTGTATCTATCAATCTACCTACCTACCTATCTCTATCTATCTATCTACCTACCTACCTATCTCTAGCTATCAATCTACCTACCTACCTATCTGTATCTATCTATCTACATACCTACCTACCTATCTCTATCTATCTACCTACCTACCTATCTCTATCAATCTACCTACCTACCTATCTCTATCTATCTACCTACCTACCTACCTATCTCTATCTATCAATCTACCTACCTACCTATCTCTATCTATCTATCTACCTACCTATCTGTATCTATCTACCTACCTACCTACCTATCTCTATCTATCTATCTACCTACCTACCTATCTATCTATCAATCTACCTACCTACACATCTCTATCTATCAATCTACCTACCTACCTATCTGTATCTATCTATCTACCTACCTACCTATCTGTATCTATCAATCTACCTACCTACCTATCTCTATCTATCTATCTACCTACCTACATATCTGTATCTATATATCTAGCTACCTACCTATCTGTATCTATCTATCTTCCTACCTACCTATCTCTATCTATCAATCTACCTACCTACCTATCTCTATCTATCAATCTACCTACCTACCTATCTGTATCTATCTATCTACCTACCTACCTATCTGTATCTATCAATCTACCTACCTACCTATCTCTATCTATCAATCTACCTACCTACCTATCTCTATCTATCTACCTACCCACCTACCTATCTCCATCTATCTATCTACCTACCTACCTATCTCTATCTATCAATCTACCTACCTACCTATCTGTATCTATCAATCTACCTACCTACCTATCTGTATCTATCTATCTACCTACCTATCTGTATCTATCAATCTACCTACCTACCTATCTCTATCTATCTATCTACCTACCTACATATCTGTATCTATATATCTACCTACCTACCTATCTGTATCTATCTATCTACCTATCTACCTATCTCTATCTATCAATCTACCTACCTACCTATCTCTATCTATCTATCTATCTACCTACCTACCTATCTCTATCTATCTATCTACCTACCTATCTCTATCTATCTACCTACCTACCTATCCCTATCTATCTATCTACCTACCTACCTATCTCTATCTATCAATCTACCTACCTACCTATCTCTATCTATCAATCTACCTACCTACCTATCTGTATCTATCTATCTACCTACCTACCTATCTGTATCTATCAATCTACCTACCTACCTATCTCTATCTATCTACCTACCTACATATCTGTATCTATATACCTACCTACCTATCTGTCTCTATCAATCTACCTACCTACCTATCTATCTCTATCTATCTACCTACCTACCTACCTATCTCTATCTATCTACCTACCTACCTATCTGTATCTATCAATCTACCTACCTACCTATCTCTATCTATCTACCTACCTACCTACCTATCTGTATCTATCAATCTACCTACCTACCTATCTCTATCTATCTATCTACCTATCTACATATCTGTATCTATATATCTACCTACCTACCTATCTCTATCTATCAATCTACCTACCTACCTATCTGTATCTATCTATCTACCTACCTACCTATCTGTATCTATCAATCTACCTACCTACCTATCTCTATCTATCAATCTACCTACCTACCTATCTCTATCTATCTACCTACCTACCTACCTATCTCTATCTATCAATCTACCTACCTACCTATCTGTATCTATCTATCTACCTACCTACCTATCTCTATCTATCAATCTACCTACCTACCTATCTCTATCTATCTATCTACCTACCCACATATCTGTATCTATATATCTACCTACCTACCTATCTGTGTCTATATATCTACCTATCTACCTATCTCTATCTATCTATCTACCTACCTACCTATCTGTATCTATCAATCTAAACTACCTACCTATCTCTATCTATCTACCTACCTACCTACCTACCTATCTCTATCTATCAATCTACCTACCTACCTATCTGTATCTACCTATCTACCTACCTACCTATCTCTATCTATCAATCTACCTACCTATCTGTATCTATCTACCTACCTACCTACCTATCTCTATCTATCTACCTACCTACCTACCTATCTCTATCTATCAATCTACCTACCTACCTATCTGTATCTATCAATCTACCTACCTACCTATCTCTATCTATCTATCTACCTACCTACCTATCTCTATCTATCAATCTAGCTACCTACCTATCTATATCTACCAATCTACCTACCTACCTACATATCTCTATCTACCTACCTACCTACCTATCTCTATCTATCTATCTACCTACCTACCTATCTGTATCTATCAATCTACCTACCTACCTATCTCTATCTATCTACCTATCTACCTACCTATCTCGATCTAACAATCTACCTACCTACCTATCTCTATCTATCTACCTACCTACCTATCTCTATCTATCTATCTATCTACCTACCTACCTATCTGTCTCTATCAATCTACCTACCTAACTATCTATCTCTATCTATCTACCTACCTACCTACCTATCTCTATCTATCTACCTACCTACCTATCTCTATCTATCTACCTACCTACCTATCTCTATCTATCTACCTACCTACCTACCTGTATCTATCAATCTACCTACCTAACTATCTCTATCTATCAATCTACCTACCTACCTATCTGTATCTATCTATCTACCTACCCACCTATCTGTATCTATCAATCTACCTACCTACCTATCTCTATCTATCTATCTACCTATATACATATCTGTATCTATATATCTACCTACCTACCTATCTCTATCTATCTATCTACCTACCTACCTTTCTCTATCTATCTATCTACCTACCCACCTATCTCTATCTATCTATCTACCTACCTACCTATCTCTATCTATCTATCTACCTACCTACCTATCTGTATCTATCAATCTACCTACCTACCTATCTCTATCTATCTACCTACCTACCTACCTATCTCTATCTATCAATCTACCTACCTACCTATCTGTATCTATCTACCTACCTACCTACCAATCTCTATCTATCTATCTATCTATCTATCTATCTATCTATCTATCTACCTATCTATCTACCTACCTACCTACCTATCTGTATCTATCTATCTACCTACCTACCTATCTGTATCTATCAATCTACCTACCTACCTATCTCTATCTATCTATCTACCTACCTACCTATCTCTATCTATCAATCTACCTACCTACCTATCTATATCTATCAATCTACCTACCTACCTACATATCTCTATCTACCTACCTACCTACTTATCTCTATCAATCTACCTACCTACCTATCTCTATCTATCTACCTACCTACCTACCTATCTCTATCTATCAATCTACCTACCTATCTCTGTCTATCTATCTACCTACCTACCTATCTCTATCTATCTACCTACCTACCTACCTATCTCTATCAATCTACCTACCTACCTATCTCTATCTATCTATCTACCTACCTACATATCTGTATCTATATATCTACCTACCTACCTATCTATCTCTATCTATCTACCTACCTACCTATCTCTATCTATCTATCTACCTACCTACATATCTCTATCTATCTATCTACCTACCTACCTATCTCTATCGATCTACCTACCTACCTACCTATCTCTATCTAACAATCTACCTACCTACCTATCTCTATCTATCTACCTACCTACCTATCTCTATCTATCTATCTACCTACCTACCAATCTGTCTCTATCAATCTACCTACCTACCTATCTATCTCTATCTATCTACCTACCTACCTACCTATCTCTATCTATCTACCTACCTACCTATCTCTATCTATCTATCTATCTACCTACCTACCTATCTCTATCTATCTACCTACCTACCTATCTGTATCTATCAATCTACCTACCTACCTATCTCTATCTAAATACCTACCTACCTACCTATCTGTATCTATCAATCTACCTACCTACCTATCTCTATCTATCTACCTACCTACCTACCTACCTATCTGTATCTATCAATCTACCTACCTACCTATCTGTATCTATCTATCTACCTACCTACGTATCTGTATCTATCTATCTACCTACCTACCTATCTCTATCTATCAATCTAGCTACCTACCTATCTATATCTACCAATCTACCTACCTACCTACATATCTCTATCTACCTACCTACCTACCTATCTCTATCTATCTATCTACCTACCTACCTATCTGTATCTATCAATCTACCTACCTACCTATCTCTATCTATCTACCTATCTACCTACCTATCTCGATCTAACAATCTACCTACCTACCTATCTCTATCTATCTACCTACCTACCTATCTCTATCTATCTATCTATCTACCTACCTACCTATCTGTCTCTATCAATCTACCTACCTACCTATCTATCTCTATCTATCTACCTACCTACCTACCTATCTCTATCTATCTACCTACCTACCTATCTCTATCTATCTACCTACCTACCTATCTCTATCTATCTACCTACCTACCTATCTGTATCTATCAATCTACCTACCTAACTATCTCTATCTATCAATCTACCTACCTACCTATCTGTATCTATCTATCTACCTACCCACCTATCTGTATCTATCAATCTACCTACCTACCTATCTCTATCTATCTATCTACCTATATACATATCTGTATCTATATATCTACCTACCTACCTATCTCTATCTATCTATCTACCTACCTACCTTTCTCTATCTATCTATCTACCTACCCACCTATCTCTATCTATCTATCTACCTACCTACCTATCTCTATCTATCTATCTACCTACCTACCTATCTGTATCTATCAATCTACCTACCTACCTATCTCTATCTATCTACCTACCTACCTACCTATCTCTATCTATCAATCTACCTACCTACCTATCTGTATCTATCTACCTACCTACCTACCAATCTCTATCTATCTATCTATCTATCTATCTATCTATCTATCTACCTACCTACCTACCTATCTGTATCTATCTATCTACCTACCTACCTATCTGTATCTATCAATCTACCTACCTACCTATCTCTATCTATCTATCTACCTACCTACCTATCTCTATCTATCAATCTACCTACCTACCTATCTATATCTATCAATCTACCTACCTACCTACATATCTCTATCTACCTACCTACCTACCTATCTCTATCAATCTACCTACCTACCTATCTCTATCTATCTACCTACCTACCTACCTATCTCTATCTATCAATCTACCTACCTATCTCTGTCTATCTATCTACCTACCTACCTATCTCTATCTATCTACCTACCTACCTACCTATCTCTATCAATCTACCTACCTACCTATCTCTATCTATCTATCTACCTACCTACATATCTGTATCTATATATCTACCTACCTACCTATCTATCTCTATCTATCTACCTACCTACCTATCTCTATCTATCTATCTACCTACCTACATATCTCTATCTATCTATCTATCTACCTACCTACCTATCTCTATCGATCTACCTACCTACCTATCTCTATCTAACAATCTACCTACCTACCTATCTCTATCTATCTACCTACCTACCTATCTCTATCTATCTATCTACCTACCTACCAATCTGTCTCTATCAATCTACCTACCTACCTATCTATCTCTATCTATCTACCTACCTACCTACCTATCTCTATCTATCTACCTACCTACCTATCTCTATCTATCTATCTATCTACCTACCTACCTATCTCTATCTATCTACCTACCTACCTATCTGTATCTATCAATCTACCTACCTACCTATCTCTATCTAAATACCTACCTACCTACCTATCTGTATCTATCAATCTACCTACCTACCTATCTCTATCTATCTACCTACCTACCTACCTACCTATCTGTATCTATCAATCTACCTACCTACCTATCTGTATCTATCTATCTACCTACCTACGTATCTGTATCTATCTACCTACCTACATACCTATCTCTATCTATCTACCTACCTACCTACCTATGTCTATCTATCAATCTACCTACCTACCTATCTCTATCTATCTACCTTCCTACCTACCTATCTCTATCTATCTATCTACCTACCTACCTATCTCTATCTATCAATCTACCTACCTACCTATCTGTATCTATCTATCTACCTACCTACCTATCTCTATCTATCAATCTACCTACCTACCTATCTCTATCTATCTATCTATCTACCTACCTACATATCTGTATCTATATATCTAAATACCTACCTATCTGTATCTATCTATCTACCTATCTACCTATCTCTATCTATCTATCTACCTACCTACCTATCAAACTACCTACCTACCTATCTCTATCTATCTACCTACCTACCTACCTATCTCTATCTATCAATCTACCTACCTACCTATCTGTATCTATCTACCTACCTACCTATCTCTATCTATCAATCTACCTACCTACCTATCTGTATCTATCTACCTACCTACCTATCTCTATCTATCAATCTACCTACCTATCTGTATCTATCTACCTACCTACCTACCTATCTCTATCTATCTACCTACCTACCTACCTATCTCTATCTATCAATCTACCTACCTACCTATCTGTATCTATCAATCTACCTACCTACCTATCTCTATCTATCTATCTACCTACCTACCTATATCTAGCTATCAATCTACCTACCTACCTATCTGTATCTATCTATCTACATACCTACCTACCTATCTCTATCTATCTACCTACCTACCTATCTCTATCAATCTACCTACCTACCTATCTCTATCTATCTACCTACCTACCTACCTACCTATCTCTATCTATCAATCTACCTACCTACCTATCTCTATCTATCTATCTACCTACCTATCTGTATCTATCTACCTACCTACCTAACTGTCTCTATCTATCTATCTACCTACCTACCTATCTATCTATCAATCTACCTACCTACACATCTCTATCTATCAATCTACCTACCTACCTATCTGTATCTATCTATCTACCTACCTACCTATCTGTATCTATCAATCTACCTACCTACCTATCTCTATCTATCTATCTACCTACCTACATATCTGTATCTATATATCTAGCTACCTACCTATCTGTATCTATCTATCTTCCTACCTACCTATCTCTATCTATCAATCTACCTACCTACCTATCTCTATCTATCAATCTACCTACCTACCTATCTGTATCTATCTATCTACCTACCTACCTATCTGTATCTATCAATCTACCTACCTACCTATCTCTATCTATCAATCTACCTACCTACCTATCTCTATCTATCTACCTACCCACCTACCTATCTCTATCTATCTATCTACCTACCTATCTCTATCTATCTACCTACCTACCTACCGATCTCTATCTATCTATCTACCTACCTACCTATCTCTATCTATCAATCTACCTACCTACCTATCTGTATCTATCAATCTACCTACCTACCTATCTGTATCTATCTATCTACCTACCTATCTGTATCTATCAATCTACCTACCTGCCTATCTCTATCTATCTATCTACCTACCTACATATCTGTATCTATATATCTACCTACCTACCTATCTGTATCTATCTATCTACCTATCTACCTATCTCTATCTATCAATCTACCTACCTACCTATCTCTATCTATCTATCTATCTATCTATCTACCTACCTACCTATCTCTATCTATCTATCTACCTACCTATCTCTATCTATCTACCTACCTACCTATCCCTATCTATCTACCTACCTACCTACCTATCTCTATCTATCAATCTACCTACCTACCTATCTCTATCTATCAATCTACCTACCTACCTATCTGTATCTATCTATCTACCTACCTACCTATCTGTATCTATCAATCTACCTACCTACCTATCTCTATCTATCTATCTACCTACCTACATATCTGTATCTATATACCTACCTACCTATCTGTCTCTATCAATCTACCTACCTACCTATCTATCTCTATCTATCTACCTACCTACCTACCTATCTCTATCTATCTACCTACCTACCTATCTGTCTCTATCAATCTACCTACCTACCTATCTCTATCTATCTACCTACCTACCTATCTGTATCTATCAATCTACCTACCTACCTATCTCTATCTATCTACCTACCTACCTATCTGTATCTATCAATCTACCTACCTACCTATCTCTATCTATCTATCTACCTATCTACATATCTGTATCTATATATCTACCTACCTACCTATCTCTATCTATCAATCTACCTACCTACCTATCTGTATCTATCTATCTACCTACCTACCTATCTGTATCTATCAATCTACCTACCTACCTATCTCTATCTATCAATCTACCTACCTACCTATCTCTATCTATCTACCTACCTACCTACCTATCTCTATCTATCAATCTACCTACCTACCTATCTGTATCTATCTATCTACCTACCTACCTATCTCTAGCTATCAATCTACCTACCTACCTATCTCTATCTATCTATCTACCTACCCACATATCTGTATCTATATATCTACCTACCTACCTATCTGTGTCTATATATCTACCTATCTACCTATCTCTATCTATCTATCTACCTACCTACCTATCTGTATCTATCAATCTAAACTACCTACCTATCTCTATCTATCTACCTACCTACCTACCTACCTATCTCTATCTATCAATCTACCTACCTACCTATCTGTATCTACCTATCTACCTACCTACCTATCTCTATCTATCAATCTACCTACCTATCTGTATCTATCTACCTAACTACCTACCTATCTCTATCTATCTACCTACCTACCTACCTATCTCTATCTATCAATCTACCTACCTACCTATCTGTATCTATCAATCTACCTACCTACCTATCTCTATCTATCTATCTACCTACCTACCTATCTCTATCTATCAATCTAGCTACCTACCTATCTATATCTACCAATCTACCTACCTACCTACATATCTCTATCTACCTACCTACCTACCTATCTCTATCTATCTACCTACCTACCTATCTCTATCTATCTATCTACCTACCTACCTATCTGTATCTATCAATCTACCTACCTACCTATCTCTATCTATCTACCTATCTACCTACCTATCTCGATCTAACAATCTACATACCTACCTATCTCTATCTATCTACCTACCTACCTATCTCTATCTATCTATCTATCTACCTACCTACCTATCTGTCTCTATCAATCTACCTACCTACCTATCTATCTCTATCTATCTACCTACCTACCTACCTATCTCTATCTATCTACCTACCTACCTATCTCTATCTATCTACCTACCTACCTATCTCTATCTATCTACCTACCTACCTATCTGTATCTATCAATCTACCTACCTAACTATCTCTATCTATCAATCTACCTACCTACCTATCTGTATCTATCTATCTACCTACCCACCTATCTGTATCTATCAATCTACCTACCTACCTATCTCTATCTATCTATCTACCTATATACATATCTGTATCTATATATCTACCTACCTACCTATCTCTATCTATCTATCTACCTACCTACCTTTCTCTATCTATCTATCTACCTACCCACCTATCTCTATCTATCTATCTACCTACCTACCTATCTCTATCTATCTATCTACCTACCTACCTATCTGTATCTATCAATCTACCTACCTACCTATCTCTATCTATCTACCTACCTACCTACCTATCTCTATCTATCAATCTACCTACCTACCTATCTGTATCTATCTACCTACCTACCTACCAATCTCTATCTATCTATCTATCTATCTATCTATCTATCTATCTATCTATCTATCTATCTATCTATCTATCTACCTACCTACCTACCTACCTATCTGTATCTATCTATCTACCTACCTACCTATCTGTATCTATCAATCTACCTACCTACCTATCTCTATCTATCTATCTACCTACCTACCTATCTCTATCTATCAATCTACCTACCTACCTATCTATATCTATCAATCTACCTACCTACCTACATATCTCTATCTACCTACCTACCTATCTCTATCAATCTACCTACCTACCTATCTCTATCTATCTACCTACCTACCTACCTATCTCTATCTATCAATCTACCTACCTATCTCTGTCTATCTATCTACCTACCTACCTATCTCTATCTATCTACCTACCTACCTACCTATCTCTATCAATCTACCTACCTACCTATCTCTATCTATCTATCTACCTACCTACATATCTGTATCTATATATCTACCTACCTACCTATCTATCTCTATCTATCTACCTACCTACCTATCTCTATCTATCTATCTACCTACCTACATATCTCTATCTATCTATCTACCTACCTACCTATCTCTATCGATCTACCTACCTACCTACCTATCTCTATCTAACAATCTACCTACCTACCTATCTCTATCTATCTACCTACCTACCTATCTCTATCTATCTATCTACCTACCTACCAATCTGTCTCTATCAATCTACCTACCTACCTATCTATCTCTATCTATCTACCTACCTACCTATCTCTATCTATCTACCTACCTACCTATCTCTATCTATCTATCTACCTACCTACCTATCTCTATCTATCTACCTACCTACCTATCTGTATCTATCAATCTACCTACCTACCTATCTCTATCTAAATACCTACCTACCTACCTATCTGTATCTATCAATCTACCTACCTACCTATCTCTATCTATCTACCTACCTACCTACCTACCTATCTGTATCTATCAATCTACCTACCTACCTATCTGTATCTATCTATCTACCTACCTACGTATCTGTATCTATCTACCTACCTACATACCTATCTCTATCTATCTACCTACCTACCTACCTATGTCTATCTATCAATCTACCTACCTACCTTTCTCTATCTATCTATCTACCTACCTACCTATCTGTATCTATCAATCTACCTACCTAACTATCTCTATCTATCAATCTACCTACCTACCTATCTGTATCTATCTATCTACCTACCCACCTATCTGTATCTATCAATCTACCTACCTACCTATCTCTATCTATCTATCTACCTATATACATATCTGTATCTATATATCTACCTACCTACCTATCTCTATCTATCTATCTACCTACCTACCTTTCTCTATCTATCTATCTACCTACCCACCTATCTCTATCTATCTATCTACCTACCTACCTATCTCTATCTATCTATCTACCTACCTACCTATCTGTATCTATCAATCTACCTACCTACCTATCTCTATCTATCTACCTACCTACCTACCTATCTCTATCTATCAATCTACCTACCTACCTATCTGTATCTATCTACCTACCTACCTACCAATCTCTATCTATCTATCTATCTATCTATCTATCTATCTATCTATCTATCTATCTATCTATCTATCTACCTACCTACCTACCTATCTGTATCTATCTATCTACCTACCTACCTATCTGTATCTATCAATCTACCTACCTACCTATCTCTATCTATCTATCTACCTACCTACCTATCTCTATCTATCAATCTACCTACCTACCTATCTATATCTATCAATCTACCTACCTACCTACATATCTCTATCTACCTACCTACCTACCTATCTCTATCAATCTACCTACCTACCTATCTCTATCTATCTACCTACCTACCTACCTATCTCTATCTATCAATCTACCTACCTATCTCTGTCTATCTATCTACCTACCTACCTATCTCTATCTTTCTACCTACCTACCTACCTATCTCTATCAATCTACCTACCTACCTATCTCTATCTATCTACCTACCTACATATCTGTATCTATATATCTACCTACCTACCTATCTATCTCTATCTATCTACCTACCTACCTATCTCTATCTATCTATCTACCTACCTACATATCTCTATCTATCTATCTACCTACCTACCTATCTCTATCGATCTACCTACCTACCTATCTCTATCTAACAATCTACCTACCTACCTATCTCTATCTATCTACCTACCTACCTATCTCTATCTATCTATCTACCTACCTACCAATCTGTCTCTATCAATCTACCTACCTACCTATCTATCTCTATCTATCTACCTACCTACCTACCTATCTCTATCTATCTACCTACCTACCTATCTCTATCTATCTATCTATCTACCTACCTACCTATCTCTATCTATCTACCTACCTACCTATCTGTATCTATCAATCTACCTACCTACCTATCTCGATCTAAATACCTACCTACCTACCTATCTGTATCTATCAATCTACCTACCTACCTATCTCTATCTATCTACCTACCTACCTACCTACCTATCTGTATCTATCAATCTACCTACCTACCTATCTGTATCTATCTATCTACCTACCTACGTATCTGTATCTATCTACCTACCTACATACCTATCTCTATCTATCTACCTACCTACCTACCTATGTCTATCTATCAATCTACCTACCTACCTATCTCTATCTATCTACCTTCCTACCTACCTATCTCTATCTATCTATCTACCTACCTACCTATCTCTATCTATCAATCTACCTACCTACCTATCTGTATCTATCTATCTACCTACCTACCTATCTCTATCTATCAATCTACCTACCTACCTATCTCTATCTATCTATCTATCTACCTACCTACATATCTGTATCTATATATCTAAATACCTACCTATCTGTATCTATCTATCTACCTATCTACCTATCTCTATCTATCTATCTACCTACCTACCTATCAAACTACCTACCTACCTATCTCTATCTATCTACCTACCTACCTACCTATCTCTATCTATCAATCTACCTACCTACCTATCTGTATCTATCTACCTACCTACCTATCTCTATCTATCAATCTACCTACCTACCTATCTGTATCTATCTACCTACCTACCTATCTCTATCTATCAATCTACCTACCTATCTGTATCTATCTACCTACCTACCTACCTACCTATCTCTATCTATCTACCTACCTACCTACCTATCTCTATCTATCAATCTACCTACCTACCTATCTGTATCTATCAATCTACCTACCTACCTATCTCTATCTATCTATCTACCTACCTACCTATATCTAGCTATCAATCTACCTACCTACCTATCTGTATCTATCTATCTACATACCTACCTACCTATCTCTATCTATCTACCTACCTACCTACCTATCTCTATCAATCTACCTACCTACCTATCTCTATCTATCTACCTACCTACCTACCTACCTATCTCTATCTATCAATCTACCTACCTACCTATCTCTATCTATCTATCTACCTACCTATCTGTATCTATCTACCTACCTACCTAACTGTCTCTATCTATCTATCTACCTACCTACCTATCTATCTATCAATCTACCTACCTACACATCTCTATCTATCAATCTACCTACCTACCTATCTGTATCTATCTATCTACCTACCTACCTATCTGTATCTATCAATCTACCTACCTACCTATCTCTATCTATCTATCTACCTACCTACATATCTGTATCTATATATCTAGCTACCTACCTATCTGTATCTATCTATCTTCCTACCTACCTATCTCTATCTATCAATCTACCTACCTACCTATCTCTATCTATCAATCTACCTACCTACCTATCTGTATCTATCTATCTACCTACCTACCTATCTGTATCTATCAATCTACCTACCTACCTATCTCTATCTATCAATCTACCTACCTACCTATCTCTATCTATCTACCTACCCACCTACCTATCTCTATCTATCTATCTACCTACCTATCTCTATCTATCTACCTACCTACCTACCGATCTCTATCTATCTATCTACCTACCTACCTATCTCTATCTATCAATCTACCTACCTACCTATCTGTATCTATCAATCTACCTACCTACCTATCTGTATCTATCTATCTACCTACCTATCTGTATCTATCAATCTACCTACCTGCCTATCTCTATCTATCTATCTACCTACCTACATATCTGTATCTATATATCTACCTACCTACCTATCTGTATCTATCTATCTACCTATCTACCTATCTCTATCTATCAATCTACCTACCTACCTATCTCTATCTATCTATCTATCTATCTACCTACCTACCTATCTCTATCTATCTATCTACCTACCTATCTCTATCTATCTACCTACCTACCTATCCCTATCTATCTACCTACCTACCTACCTATCTCTATCTATCAATCTACCTACCTACCTATCTCTATCTATCAATCTACCTACCTACCTATCTGTATCTATCTATCTACCTACCTACCTATCTGTATCTATCAATCTACCTACCTACCTATCTCTATCTATCTATCTACCTACCTACATATCTGTATCTATATACCTACCTACCTATCTGTCTCTATCAATCTACCTACCTACCTATCTATCTCTATCTATCTACCTACCTACCTACCTATCTCTATCTATCTACCTACCTACCTATCTGTCTCTATCAATCTACCTACCTACCTATCTCTATCTATCTACCTACCTACCTATCTGTATCTATCAATCTACCTACCTACCTATCTCTATCTATCTACCTACCTACCTATCTGTATCTATCAATCTACCTACCTACCTATCTCTATCTATCTATCTACCTATCTACCTATCTGTATCTATATATCTACCTACCTACCTATCTCTATCTATCAATCTACCTACCTACCTATCTGTATCTATCTATCTACCTACCTACCTATCTGTATCTATCAATCTACCTACCTACCTATCTCTATCTATCAATCTACCTACCTACCTATCTCTATCTATCTACCTACCTACCTACCTATCTCTATCTATCAATCTACCTACCTACCTATCTGTATCTATCTATCTACCTACCTACCTATCTCTATCTATCAATCTACCTACCTACCTATCTCTATCTATCTATCTACCTACCCACATATCTGTATCTATATATCTACCTACCTACCTATCTGTGTCTATATATCTACCTATCTACCTATCTCTATCTATCTATCTACCTACCTACCTATCTGTATCTATCAATCTAAACTACCTACCTATCTCTATCTATCTACCTACCTACCTACCTACCTATCTCTATCTATCAATCTACCTACCTACCTATCTGTATCTACCTATCTACCTACCTACCTATCTCTATCTATCAATCTACCTACCTATCTGTATCTATCTACCTACCTACCTACCTATCTCTATCTATCTACCTACCTACCTACCTATCTCTATCTATCAATCTACCTACCTACCTATCTGTATCTATCAATCTACCTACCTACCTATCTCTATCTATCTATCTACCTACCTACCTATCTCTATCTATCAATCTAGCTACCTACCTATCTATATCTACCAATCTACCTACCTACCTACATATCTCTATCTACCTACCTACCTACCTACCTATCTCTATCTATCTACCTACCTACCTATCTCTATCTATCTATCTACCTACCTACCTATCTGTATCTATCAATCTACCTACCTACCTATCTCTATCTATCTACCTATCTACCTACCTATCTCGATCTAACAATCTACATACCTACCTATCTCTATCTATCTACCTACCTACCTATCTCTATCTATCTATCTATCTACCTACCTACCTATCTGTCTCTATCAATCTACCTACCTACCTATCTATCTCTATCTATCTACCTACCTACCTACCTATCTCTATCTATCTACCTACCTACCTATCTCTATCTATCTACCTACCTACCTATCTCTATCTATCTACCTACCTACCTATCTGTATCTATCAATCTACCTACCTAACTATCTCTATCTATCAATCTACCTACCTACCTATCTGTATCTATCTATCTACCTACCCACCTATCTGTATCTATCAATCTACCTACCTACCTATCTCTATCTATCTATCTACCTATATACATATCTGTATCTATATATCTACCTACCTACCTATCTCTATCTATCTATCTACCTACCTACCTTTCTCTATCTATCTATCTACCTACCCACCTATCTCTATCTATCTATCTACCTACCTACCTATCTCTATCTATCTATCTACCTACCTACCTATCTGTATCTATCAATCTACCTACCTACCTATCTCTATCTATCTACCTACCTACCTACCTATCTCTATCTATCAATCTACCTACCTACCTATCTGTATCTATCTACCTACCTACCTACCAATCTCTATCTATCTATCTATCTATCTATCTATCTATCTATGTATCTATCTATCTATCTATCTATCTATCTATCTACCTACCTACCTACCTACCTATCTGTATCTATCAATCTACCTACCTACCTATCTCTATCTATCTATCTACCTACCTACCTATCTCTATCTATCAATCTACCTACCTACCTATCTATATCTATCAATCTACCTACCTACCTACATATCTCTATCTACCTACCTACCTATCTCTATCAATCTACCTACCTACCTATCTCTATCTATCTACCTACCTACCTACCTATCTCTATCTATCAATCTACCTACCTATCTCTGTCTATCTATCTACCTACCTACCTATCTCTATCTATCTACCTACCTACCTACCTATCTCTATCAATCTACCTACCTACCTATCTCTATCTATCTATCTACCTACCTACATATCTGTATCTATATATCTACCTACCTACCTATCTATCTCTATCTATCTACCTACCTACCTATCTCTATCTATCTATCTACCTACCTACATATCTCTATCTATCTATCTACCTACCTACCTATCTCTATCGATCTACCTACCTACCTACCTATCTCTATCTAACAATCTACCTACCTACCTATCTCTATCTATCTACCTACCTACCTATCTCTATCTATCTATCTACCTACCTACCAATCTGTCTCTATCAATCTACCTACCTACCTATCTATCTCTATCTATCTACCTACCTACCTATCTCTATCTATCTACCTACCTACCTATCTCTATCTATCTATCTACCTACCTACCTATCTCTATCTATCTACCTACCTACCTATCTGTATCTATCAATCTACCTACCTACCTATCTCTATCTAAATACCTACCTACCTACCTATCTGTATCTATCAATCTACCTACCTACCTATCTCTATCTATCTACCTACCTACCTACCTACCTATCTGTATCTATCAATCTACCTACCTACCTATCTGTATCTATCTATCTACCTACCTACGTATCTGTATCTATCTACCTACCTACATACCTATCTCTATCTATCTACCTACCTACCTACCTATGTCTATCTATCAATCTACCTACCTACCTTTCTCTATCTATCTATCTACCTACCTACCTATCTGTATCTATCAATCTACCTACCTACCTATCTCTATCTATCTATCTACCTATATACATATCTGTATCTATATATCTACCTACCCACCTATCTCTATCTATCTATCTACCTACCTACCTTTCTCTATCTATCTATCTATCTACCTACCCACATATCTCTATCTATCTATCTACCTACCTACCTATCTCTATCTATCTATCTACCTACCTACCTATCTGTATCTATCAATCTACCTACCTACCTATCTCTATCTATCTAACTACCTACCTACCTATCTCTATCTATCAATCTACCTACCTACCTATCTGTATCTATCTACCTACCTACCTACCTATCTCTATCTATCTATCTATCTACCTACCTACCTATCTGTATCTATCTACCTACCTACCTACCTATCTCTATCTATCTATCTATCTATCTATCTATCTACCTACCTACCTACCTATCTGTATCTATCTATCTTCCTACCTACCTATCTGTATCTATCAATCTACCTACTTACCTATCTCTATCTATCTATCTACCTACCTACATATCTCTATCTATCAATCTACCTACCTACCTATCTATATCTATCAATCTACCTACCTACCTACATATCTCTATCTACCTACCTACCTACCTATCTCTATCAATCTACCTACCTACCTATCTCTCTCTACCTACCTACCTACCTACCTATCTCTATCTATCAATCTACCTACCTACCTATCTCTGTCTATCTATCTACCTACCTACCTATCTCTATCTATCTACCTACCTACCTACCTATCTCTATCAATCTACCTACCTACCTATCTCTATCTATCTATCTACATACCTACATATCTGTATCTATATATCTACCTACCTACCTATCTATCTCTACCTACCTACCTATCTCTATCTATCTATCTACCTACCTACCTATCTCTATCTATCTATCTACCTACCTACCTATCTCTATCGATCTACCTACCTACCTACATATCTCTATCTAACAATCTACCTACCTACCTATCTCTATCTATCTACCTACATACCTACCTATCTCTATCTATCTATCTACCTACCTACCAATCTGTCTCTATCAATCTACCTACCTACCTATCTATCTCTATCTATCTACCTATCTACCTACCTATCTCTATCTATCTACCTACCTACCTATCTCTATCTATCTATCTACCTACCTACCTATCTCTATCTATTTACCTACCTACCTATCTGTATCTATCAATCTACCTACCTACCTATCTCTATCTAAATACCTACCTACCTACCTATCTGTATCTATCAATCTACCTACCTACCTATCTCTATCTATCTACCTACCTACCTACCTATCTGTATCTATCAATCTACCTACCTACCTATCTGTATCTATCTATCTACCTACCTACGTATCTGTATCTATCTACCTACCTACATACCTATCTCTATCTATATACCTACCTACCTAACTATCTTTATCTATCAATCTACCTACCTACCTATCTGTATCTATCTATCTACCTACCCACCTATCTGTATCTATCAATCTACCTACCTACCTATCTCTATCTATCTATCTACCTATATACATATCTGTATCTATATATCTACCTACCTACCTATCTCTATCTATCTATCTACCTACCTACCTTTCTCTATCTATCTATCTACCTACCCACCTACCTCTATCTATCTATCTACCTACCTACCTATCTCTATCTATCTATCTACCTACCTACATATCTGTATCTATCAATCTACCTACCTACCTATCTCTATCTATCTACCTACCTACCTACCTATCTCTATCTATCAATCTACCTACCTACCTATCTGTATCTATCTACCTACCTACCTACCAATCTCTATCTATCTATCTATCTATCTATCTATCTATCTATCTACCTACCTACCTACCTACCTATCTGTATCTATCTATCTACCTACCTACCTATCTGTATCTATCAATCTACCTACCTACCTATCTCTATCTATCTATCTACCTACCTACCTATCTCTATCTATCAATCTACCTACCTACCTATCTATATCTATCAATCTACCTACCTACCTACATATCTCTATCTACCTACCTACCTACCTATCTCTATCAATCTACCTACCTACCTATCTCTATCTATCTACCTACCTACCTACCTATCTCTATCTATCTATCTACCTACCTACCTATCTCTATCTATCTACCTACCTACCTACCTATCTCTATCAATCTACCTACCTACCTATCTCTATCTATCTATCTACCTACCTACATATCTGTATCTATATATCTACCTACCTACCTATTTATCTCTATCTATCTACCTACCTACCTATCTCTATCTATCTATCTACCTACCTACATATCTCTATCTATCTATCTACCTACCTACCTATCTCTATCGATCTACCTACCTACCTACCTATCTCTATCTAACAATCTACCTACCTACCTATCTCTATCTATCTACCTACCTACCTATCTCTATCTATCTATCTACCTACCTACCAATCTGTCTCTATCAATCTACTTACCTACCTATCTATCTCTATCTATCTACCTACCTACCTACCTATCTCTATCTATCTACCTACCTACCTATCTCTATCTATCTATCTACCTACCTACCTATCTCTATCTATCTACCTACCTACCTATCTGTATCTATCAATCTACCTACCTACCTATCTCTATCTAAATACCTACCTACCTATCTGTATCTATCAATCTACCTACCTACCTATCTCTATCTATCTACCTACCTACCTACCTACCTATCTGTATCTATCAATCTACCTACCTACCTATCTGTATCTATCTATCTACCTTCCTACGTATCTGTATCTATCTACCTACCTACATACCTATCTCTATCTACCTACCTACCTACCTACCTATGTCTATCTATCCATCTACCTACCTACCTATCTGTATCTATCAATCTACCTACCTACCTTTCACTATCTATCTATCTACCTACCTACCTATCTGTATCTATCAATCTACCTACCTACCTATCTCTATCTATCTATCTACCTACCTACCTATCTCTATCTAACAATCTACCTACCTACCTATCTCTATCTATCTACCTACCTACCTATCTCTATCTATCTACCTACCTACCTACCAATCTGTCTCTATCAATCTACCTACCTACCTATCTCTATCTAACAATCTACCTACCTATCTATCTCTATCTATCTACCTACCTACCTATCTCTATCTATCTATCTACCTACCTACCAATCTGTCTCTATCAATCTACCTACCTACCTATCTATCTCTATCTATCTACCTACCTACCTACCTATGTCTATCTATCAATCTACCTACCTACCTTTCTCTATCTATCTATCTACCTACCTACCTATCTGTATCTATCAATCTACCTACCTACCTATCTCTATCTATCTATCTACCTATATACATATCTGTATCTATATATCTACCTACCCACCTATCTCTATCTATCTATCTACCTACCTACCTTTCTCTATCTATCTATCTATCTACCTACCCACCTATCTCTATCTATCTATCTACCTACCTACCTATCTCTATCTATCTATCTACCTACCTACCTATCTGTATCTATCAATCTACCTACCTACCTATCTCTATCTATCTAACTACCTACCTACCTATCTCTATCTATCAATCTACCTACCTACCTATCTGTATCTATCTACCTACCTACCTACCTATCTCTATCTATCTATCTATCTATCTATCTATCTATCTATCTATCTACCTACCTACCTATCTGTATCTATCTATCTTCCTACCTACCTATCTGTATCTATCAATCTACCTACTTACCTATCTCTATCTATCTATCTACCTACCTACATATCTCTATCTATCAATCTACCTACCTACCTATCTATATCTATCAATCTACCTACCTACCTACATATCTCTATCTACCTACCTACCTACCTATCTCTATCAATCTACCTACCTACCTATCTCTCTCTACCTACCTACCTACCTACCTATCTCTATCTATCAATCTACCTACCTACCTATCTCTGTCTATCTATCTACCTACCTACCTATCTCTATCTATCTACCTACCTACCTACCTATCTCTATCAATCTACCTACCTACCTATCTCTATCTATCTATCTACATACCTACATATCTGTATCTATATATCTACCTACCTACCTATCTATCTCTACCTACCTACCTATCTCTATCTATCTATCTACCTACCTACCTATCTCTATCTATCTATCTACCTACCTACCTATCTCTATCGATCTACCTACCTACCTACCTATCTCTATCTAACAATCTACCTACCTACCTATCTCTATCTATCTACCTACATACCTACCTATCTCTATCTATCTATCTACCTACCTACCAATCTGTCTCTATCAATCTACCTACCTACCTATCTATCTCTATCTATCTACCTATCTACCTACCTATCTCTATCTATCTACCTACCTACCTATCTCTATCTATCTATCTACCTACCTACCTATCTCTATCTATCTACCTACCTACCTATCTGTATCTATCAATCTACCTACCTACCTATCTCTATCTAAATACCTACCTACCTACCTATCTGTATCTATCAATCTACCTACCTACCTATCTCTATCTATCTACCTACCTACCTACCTATCTGTATCTATCAATCTACCTACCTACCTATCTGTATCTATCTATCTACCTACCTACGTATCTGTATCTATCTACCTACCTACATACCTATCTCTATCTATATACCTACCTACCTAACTATCTTTATCTATCAATCTACCTACCTACCTATCTGTATCTATCTATCTACCTACCCACCTATCTGTATCTATCAATCTACCTACCTACCTATCTCTATCTATCTATCTACCTATATACATATCTGTATCTATATATCTACCTACCTACCTATCTCTATCTATCTATCTACCTACCTACCTTTCTCTATCTATCTATCTACCTACCCACCTACCTCTATCTATCTATCTACCTACCTACCTATCTCTATCTATCTATCTACCTACCTACATATCTGTATCTATCAATCTACCTACCTACCTATCTCTATCTATCTACCTACCTACCTACCTATCTCTATCTATCAATCTACCTACCTACCTATCTGTATCTATCTACCTACCTACCTACCAATCTCTATCTATCTATCTATCTATCTATCTATCTATCTATCTATCTATCTATCTATCTATCTATCTATCTATCTACCTACCTACCTACCTACCTATCTGTATCTATCTACCTACCTACCTATCTGTATCTATCAATCTACCTACCTACCTATCTCTATCTATCTATCTACCTACCTACCTATCTCTATCTATCAATCTACCTACCTACCTATCTATATCTATCAATCTACCTACCTACCTACATATCTCTATCTACCTACCTACCTACCTATCTCTATCAATCTACCTACCTACCTATCTCTATCTATCTACCTACCTACCTACCTATCTCTATCTATCTATCTACCTACCTACCTATCTCTATCTATCTACCTACCTACCTACCTATCTCTATCAATCTACCTACCTACCTATCTCTATCTATCTATCTACCTACCTACATATCTGTATCTATATATCTACCTACCTACCTATTTATCTCTATCTATCTACCTACCTACCTATCTCTATCTATCTATCTACCTACCTACATATCTCTATCTATCTATCTACCTACCTACCTATCTCTATCGATCTACCTGCCTACCTACCTATCTCTATCTAACAATCTACCTACCTACCTATCTCTATCTATCTACCTACCTACCTATCTCTATCTATCTATCTACCTACCTACCAATCTGTCTCTATCAATCTACCTACCTACCTATCTATCTCTATCTATCTACCTACCTACCTACCTATCTCTATCTATCTACCTACCTACCTATCTCTATCTATCTATCTACCTACCTACCTATCTCTATCTATCTACCTACCTACCTATCTGTATCTATCAATCTACCTACCTACCTATCTCTATCTAAATACCTACCTACCTACCTATCTGTATCTATCAATCTACCTACCTACCTATCTCTATCTATCTACCTACCTACCTACCTACCTATCTGTATCTATCAATCTACCTACCTACCTATCTGTATCTATCTATCTACCTTCCTACGTATCTGTATCTATCTACCTACCTACATACCTATCTCTATCTACCTACCTACCTACCTACCTATGTCTATCTATCAATCTACCTACCTACCTATCTGTATCTATCAATCTACCTACCTACCTTTCTCTATCTATCTATCTACCTACCTACCTATCTGTATCTATCAATCTACCTACCTACCTATCTCTATCTATCTATCTACCTACCTACCTATCTCTATCTAACAATCTACCTACCTACCTATCTCTATCTATCTACCTACCTACCTATCTCTATCTATCTATCTACCTACCTACCAATCTGTCTCTATCAATCTACCTACCTACCTATCTCTATCTAACAATCTACCTACCTATCTATCTCTATCTATCTACCTACCTACCTATCTCTATCTATCTATCTACCTACCTACCAATCTGTCTCTATCAATCTACCTACCTACCTATCTATCTCTATCTATCTACCTACCTACCTACCTATCTCTATCTATCTACCTACCTACCTATCTCTATCTATCTATCTACCTACCTACCTATCTCTATCTATCTACCTACCTACCTATCTGTATCTATCAATCTACCTACCTACCTATCTCTATCTAAATACCTACCTACCTACCTATCTGTATCTATCAATCTACCTACCTACCTATCTCTATCTATCTACCTACCTACCTACCTATCTGTATCTATCAATATACCTACCTACCTATCTGTATCTATCTATCTACCTACCTACGTATCTGTATCTATCTACCTACCTACATACCTATCTCTATCTATCTACCTACCTACCTATGTCTATCTATCAATCTACCTACCTACCTACCTATCTGTATCTATCAATCTACCAACCTACCTATCTCTATCTATCTATCTACCTACCTACCTATCTGTATCTATCAATCTACCTACCTACCTATCTCTATCTATCAATCTACCTACCTACCTACCTATCTTTATCTATCTATCTACCTACCCACCTATCTGTATCTATCAATCTACCTACCTACCTATCTCTATCTATCTATCTACCTATCTACATATCTGTATCTATATATCTACCTACCTACCTATCTCTATCTATCTATCTACCTACCTACCTTTCTCTATCTATCTATCTACCTACCCACCTATCTCTATCTATCTACCTACCTACGTATCTCTATCTATCTATCTACCTACCTATCTGTATCTATCAATCTACCTACCTATCTCTATCTATCTACCTACATACCTACCTATCTCTATCTATCAATCTACCTACGTACCTATCTGTATCTATCTACCTACCTACCTACCTATCTCTATCTATCTACCTACCTACCTATCTCTATCTATCTATCTACCTACCTACCTATCTGTATCTATCTATCTACCTACATACCTATCTGTATCTATCAATCTACCTACCTACCTATCTCTATCTATCTATCTACCTACCTACCTATCTGTATGTATCAATCTACCTACCTACCTATCTCTATCTATCTATCTACCTATCTACCTATCTCTATCTATCAATCTACCTACCTACCTATCGCTATCAATCTATCTACCTACCCACCTATCTCTATCTATCAATCTACCTACCTACCTATCTCTATCTATCTACCTACCTACCTACCTATCTCTATCTATCTACCTACCTACCTATCTGTATCTATCTATCTACCTACCTATCTCTATCTATCAATCTACCTACCTACCTATCTCTATCTATCTATCTATCTATCTACCTACCCACCTATCTGTATTTATCTATCTACCTACCTATCTGTATCTATCTACCTAGCTACATACCTATCTCTATCTACCTACCTACCTACCTACCTATGTCTATCTATCAATCTACCTACCTACCTATCTGTATCTATCTATCTACCTACCTACCTATCTATCAATCTATCTACCTACCTATCTCTATCTATCTACCTACCTACCTATCTCTATCTATCTATCTACCAACCTACCTATCTGTATCTATCTATCTACCTACCTACCTTTCTGTATCTATCAATCTACCTACCTACCTATCTCTATCTATCTATCTACCTACCTACCTATCTGTATCTATCAATCTACCTACCTACCTATCTCTATCTATCTATCTACCTATCTACCTATCTCTATCTATCAATCTACCTACCTACCTATCGCTATCTATCTATCTACCTACCCACCTATCTCTATCTATCAATCTACCTACCTACCTATCTCTATCTATCTATCTATCTATCTATCTACCTACCTACCTATCTGTCTCTATCAATCTACCTACCTACCTATCTATCTCTATCTATCTACCTACCTACCTACCTATCTCTATCTATCTACCTACCTACCTATCTCTATCTATCTACCTACCTACCTATCTCTATCTATCTACCTACCTACCTATCTGTATCTATCAATCTACCTACCTAACTATCTCTATCTATCAATCTACCTACCTACCTATCTGTATCTATCTATCTACCTACCCACCTATCTGTATCTATCAATCTACCTACCTACCTATCTCTATCTATCTATCTACCTATATACATATCTGTATCTATATATCTACCTACCTACCTATCTCTATCTATCTATCTACCTACCTACCTTTCTCTATCTATCTATCTACCTACCCACCTATCTCTATCTATCTATCTACCTACCTACCTATCTCTATCTATCAATCTACCTACCTACCTATCTGTATCTATCAATCTACCTACCTACCTATCTCTATCTATCTACCTACCTACCTACCTATCTCTATCTATCAATCTACCTACCTACCTATCTGTATCTATCTACCTACCTACCTACCAATCTCTATCTATCTATCTATCTATCTATCTATCTATCTATCTATCTATCTATCTATCTATCTATCTATCTATCTATCTACCTACCTACCTATCTGTATCTATCTATCTACCTACCTACCTATCTGTATCTATCAATCTACCTACCTACTTATCTCTATCTATCTACCTACCTACCTATCTCTATCTATCAATCTACCTACCTACCTATCTATATCCATCAATCTACCTACCTACCTACATATCTCTATCTACCTACCTACCTACCTATCTCTATCAATCTACCTACCTACCTATCTCTATCTATCTACCTACCTACCTACCTATCTCTATCTATCAATCTACCTACCTATCTCTGTCTATCTATCTACCTACCTACCTATCTCTCTCTATCTACCTACCTACCTACCTATCTCTATCAATCTACCTACCTACCTATCTCTATCTATCTATCTACCTACCTACATATCTGTATCTATATATCTACCTACCTACCTACCTATCTGTATCTATCTATCTACCTACCTACCTATCTGTATCTATCAATCTACCTACCTACCTATCTCTATCTATCAATCTACCTACCTACCTATCTCTGTCTATCTATCTACCTACCTACCTATCTCTATCGATCTACCTACCTACCTACGTATCTCTATCTAACAATCTACCTACCTACCTATCTCTATCTATCTACCTACCTACCTATCTCTATCTATCTATCTACCTACCTACCAATCTGTCTCTATCAATCTACCTACCTACCTATCTATCTCTATCTATCTACCTACCTACCTACCTATCTCTATCTATCTACCTACCTACCTATCTCTATCTATCTATCTACCTACCTACCTATCTCTATCTATCTACCTACCTACCTATCTGTATCTATCAATCTACCTACCTACCTATCTCTATCTAAATACCTACCTACCTACCTATCTGTATCTATCAATCTACCTACCTACCTATCTCTATCTATCTACCTACCTACCTACCTACCTATCTGTATCTATCAATCTACCTACCTACCTATCTGTATCTATCTATCTACCTACCTACGTATCTGTATCTACCTACCTACCTACATACCTATCTCTATCTATCTACCTACCTACCTACCTATGTCTATCTATCAATCTACCTACCTACCTATCTGTATCTATCAATCTACCTACCTACCTTTCTCTATCTATCTATCTACCTACCTACCTATCTGTATCTATCAATCTACCTACCTACCTATCTCTATCTATCTATCTACCTACCTACCTATCTCTATCTAACAATCTACCTACCTACCTATCTCTATCTATCTACCTACCTACCTATCTCTATCTATCTATCTACCTACCTACCAATCTGTCTCTATCAATCTACCTACCTACCTATCTCTATCTAACAATCTACCTACCTACCTATCTCTATCTATCTACCTACCTACCTATCTCTATCTATCTATCTACCTACCTACCAATCTGTCTCTATCAATCTACCTACCTACCTATCTATCTCTATCTATCTACCTACCTACCTACCTATCTCTATCTATCTACCTACCTACCTATCTCTATCTATCTATCTACCTACCTACCTATCTCTATCTATCTACCTACCTACCTATCTGTATCTATCAATCTACCTACCTACCTATCTCTATCTAAATACCTACCTACCTACCTATCTGTATCTATCAATCTACCTACCTACCTATCTCTATCTATCTACCTACCTACCTACCTATCTGTATCTATCAATCTACCTACCTACCTATCTGTATCTATCTATCTACCTACCTACGTATCTGTATCTATCTACCTACCTACATACCTATCTCTATCTATCTACCTACCTACCTACCTATGTCTATCTATCAATCTACCTACCTACCTACCTATCTGTATCTATCAATCTACCTACCTACCTATCTCTATCTATCTATCTACCTACCTACCTATCTGTATCTATCAATCTACCTACCTACCTATCTCTATCTATCAATCTACCTACCTACCTATCTGTATCTATCTATCTACCTACCCACCTATCTGTATCTATCAATCTACCTACCTACCTATCTCTATCTATCTATCTACCTATCTACATATCTGTATCTATATATCTACCTACCTACCTATCTCTATCTATCTATCTACCTACCTACCTTTCTCTATCTATCTATCTACCTACCCACCTATCTCTATCTATCTACCTACCTACGTATCTCTATCTATCTATCTACCTACCTATCTGTATCTATCAATCTACCTACCTACCTATCTCTATCTATCTACCTACATACCTACCTATCTCTATCTATCAATCTACCTACGTACCTATCTGTATCTATCTACCTACCTACCTACCTATCTCTATCTATCTATCTACCTACCTACCTATCTCTATCTATCTATCTACCTACCTACCTATCTGTATCTATCTATCTACCTACCTACCTATCTGTATCTATCAATCTACCTACCTACCTATCTCTATCTATCTATCTACCTACCTACCTATCTGTATCTATCAATCTACCTACCTACCTATCTCTATCTATCTATCTACCTGTCTACCTATCTCTATCTATCAATCTACCTACCTACCTATCTCTATCTATCTACCTACCTACCTACCTACCTATCTCTATCTATCTACCTACCTACCTATCTGTATCTATCTATCTACCTACCTATCTCTATCTATCAATCTACCTACCTACCTATCTCTATCTATCTATCTATCTACCTACCCACCTATCTGTATTTATCTATCTACCTACCTATCTGTATCTATCTACCTACCTACATACCTATCTCTATCTACCTACCTACCTACCTACCTATGTCTATCTATCAATCTACATACCTACCTATCTGTATCTATCTATCTACCTAGCTACCTATCTATCAATCTATCTACCTACCTATCTCTATCTATCTACCTACCTACCTATCTCTATCTATCTATCTACCAACCTACCTATCTGTATCTATCTATCTACCTACCTACCTATCTGTATCTATCAATCTACCTACCTACCTATCTCTATCTATCTATCTACCTACCTACCTATCTGTATCTATCAATCTACCTACCTACCTATCTCTATCTATCTATCTACCTATCTACCTATCTCTATCTATCAATCTACCTACCTACCTATCGCTATCTATCTATCTACCTACCCACCTATCTCTATCTATCAATCTACCTACCTACCTATCTCTATCTATCTACCTACCTACCTACCTATCTCTATCTATCTACCTACCTACCTATCTGTATCTATCTATCTACCTACCTATCTCTATCTATCAATCTACCTACCTACCTATCTCTATCTATCTATCTATCTATCTACCTACCCACCTATTTGTATTTATCTATCTACCTACCTATCTGTATCTATCTACCTACCTACATACCTATCTCTATCTACCTACCTACCTACCTACCTATGTCTATCTATCAATCTACCTACCTACCTATCTGTATCTATCTATCTACCTACCTACCTATCTATCAATCTATCTACCTACCTATCTCTATCTATCTACCTACCTACCTATCTCTATCTATCTATCTACCAACCTACCTATCTGTATCTATCTATCTACCTACCTACCTATCTGTATCTATATATCTACCTACCTACCTATCTCTATCTATCTATCTACCTACCTACCTATCTGTATCTATCTATCTACCTACCTACCTATCTGTATCTATCAATCTACCTATCTACCTATCTCTATCTATCAATCTACCTACCTACCTATCTCTATCTATCTATCTATCTACCTACCCACCTATCTGTATTTATCTATCTACCTACCTACCTATCTCTATTTATCTATCTACCTACCTACCTATCTCTATCTATCAATCTACCTACCTACCTATCTCTGTCTATCTATCTACCGACCTACCTATCTCTATCTATCTACCTACCTACCTACCTATCTCTATCAATCTACCTACCTACCTACCTATCTCTATCTATCTATCTACATACCTACATATCTGTATCTATATATCTACCTACCTATCAATCTATCTCTATCTATCTACCTACCTACCTATCTCTATCTATCTATCTATCTACCTACCTACCTATCTCTATCTATCTATCTACCTACCTACCTATCTGTATCTATCAATCTACCTACCTACCTATCTCTATCTATCTACCTACCTACCTACCTATCTCTATCTAACAATCTACCTACCTACCAATCTCTATCTATCTACCTACCTACCTATCTCTATCTATCTACCTACCCACCTATCTGTCTCTATCAATCTACCTACCTACCTATCTATCTCTATCTATCTACCTACCTACCTACCTATCTCTATCTATCTACCTACCTACATATCTCTATCAATCTAT
>JAKSXO010000172.1:257500-260000 GCA_024509115.1 Crotalus helleri | reverse complement strand
GAGGGTCCGGTCATGGTTACGGCTGGCCCTGTCGCCAGAAATCTCCGCGCACAAATCTATGGCGGGCGCCGTTCTCCGTACCGGAGGTTGGCCGAGGGCTAGGCGGCCGGCGAGGCCGGGGCTCCTGGAAGCCTGTGCCGGCTCGGCCCGGCACGGCCTTCCCCTTGGCGTCTTCCGGGGTATACCGAGACAGCTCGGAGGCACTTGGCCGCCGCCGGTCGCCGGTCGCCAGGAGGACTCCGAAAGGGCGTCGGCGTGCCCGTACTTCACCGGCGTCCTTCCGGCGACCTCCGCGGTCGCCCCGGCGTCGACCGGAGAGCGTTCTGTCGCAGGGTCGTGCGCACGGCCCGGTCTACCCGAAGGTCTACCCGGCAGAGGTCCGGTCTACAAGGGGGCCGGTGGGGAATCCGTGCATCGCCTGACTGATTTTCCCGTAGGTTCCTGCCTGCCTGCCTGCCTACCTACCTCCCTACCGCGGACGGTCAAACCGGTCGCCGGTCGCCAGGAGTAGCCCGGAACGGCGTCTGCGTGCGGAGTGTCCGCCGTCGTCGGTCCGGGAAACTCCGACGTCGCCACGGCGTGCACCGGGAGTCGTTCTGCTGCAGTGCCGGGCCTCGGGATCGGTCTGGCTGAAGGTCTACCCGGTAGAGGCCCGGTCTACCCGGGAACAGGCGAACCGGAGGGAAATCCGAGCATCGCCTAACAGGAGGGTGAGATTTTGACGTAGGTGCCTCCGTTCCTCCCTCCCTCCCTCCCTCCCTCCCTCCCTCCCTTCCTTCCTTCCGGAGGCACTTGGCTGCCGCGGACGGGCATACCGGTCACCGGTCGCCAGGAGAAGTCCGGAACGGCGCGGTGGGCGCAGAATCCGCCGTGGTCGTTACGGG
Source organism: Crotalus helleri (assembly GCA_024509115.1). Taxonomy (NCBI): domain Eukaryota; kingdom Metazoa; phylum Chordata; class Lepidosauria; order Squamata; family Viperidae; genus Crotalus; species Crotalus helleri. The sequence continues at coordinate 259,116 of JAKSXO010000172.1, read as the reverse complement.
AACCTGCGCGGTCGCCACGGCTTGGATCGGGGGCGGGGGCGGGGCCCTTCTGCCAGTGGCTGGCATGAGGATCGGTCTACCCGTAGGTCTATTCTGTAGAGGCCCGGTGTACAGGCGAACCGGACGGTCAAACCGGTCGCCGGTCGCCAGGAGTAGCCCGGAACGGCGTCGGCGTGCGGAGTGGCCGCCGTCGTCGTTTCGGGAAACTCCGCCGTCGCCACGGCGTGCACCGGGAGTCGTTCTGATGCAGTGCCGGGAATCGGGATCGGTCTAGCTGCGGGTCTACCCGGTAGAGGCCCGGTCTACCCGCAAGAGGCCCGGTGTACCCGGGAACAGGCGAACCGGGGGGAAATCCGAGCATCGCCTAACAGGAGGGTGAGATTTTGACGTAGGTACCTCCGTTCCTTCCTTCCTTCCTCCCTCCCTTCCTTTTTTCCGGAGGCACTTGGCTGCCGCGGACGGGCATACCGGTCACCGGTCGCCAGGAGAAGTCCGGAACGGCGCGGTGGGCGCAGAATCCGCCGTCGTCGTTACGGGAACCTCCGCGGTCGCCCCGGCGTGGATCGGGAGGGGGGGGCCTTCTGCCGGTGGCTGGCATCAGGATCGGTCTACCCGTAGGTCTATTCTGTAGAGGCCCGGTGTACAGGCGAACCGGACGGTCAAACCGGTCGCCGGTCGCCAGGAGTAGCCCGGAACGGCGTCGGCGTGCGGAGTGTCCGCCGTCGTCGTTTCGGGAAACTCCGCCGTCGCCACGGCGTGCACCGGGAGTCGTTCTGCTGCAGTGCCGGGCCTCGGGATCGGTCTAGCTGAAGGTCTACCCGGTAGAGGCCCGGTCTACCCGGGAACAGGCGAACCGGGTGGGGGGGAATCCGAGCATCGCCTAACAGGAGGGTGAGATTTTGACGTAGGTACGTACCTCCCTCCCTCCCTCCCTCCCTCCCTCCCTCCCAGAGGCAGTTAGCTGCCGCGGACGGGCATACCGGTCGCCGGTCGCCCGTAGAAGTCCGGAACGGCGTCGGTGCGCTCAGAGTCCGCCGTGGTCGTTCCGGGAAACTCCGCGGTCGCACCGGCGTGGAGCGGGGGGGGGCCTTCTACCGCAGCAGCTGGCATCAGGATCGGTCTACCCAGAGGTCTATTCGGTAGAGGCCCGGTCTACCCAAGAGAGGCCCGGTGTACCTGGGAACAGAAGAACCGAAGGGAAATCCGAGCATCGCATGAAAGGCTGGTGAGATTTTGCTTTAGGTGCGTAGCTACCTTCCTTCCTTCCTTCCTTCCTTCCTTCCTTGCTTGCTTCCTTCCTTCCTTCCTTCCTTCCTTCCTTCCTTCCTCCCTCTCTCCCTCCCTCCCTCGCTCCCTCCCTCCCTTCGGGAGGTACTTGGCCGCCGCAGACGGGAAAACGTGTCAGCGCTCGCCAGGAGGAGTCCGGAACGGCGTCGGCGTGCGCAGAGTCCGCCGTCGACGGTCTGGGAACCTCGGCGGTCGCCCCTGATTGGACCAGGGGTCGTTCTGCCACAGTGGCGGGTGGTGGGATCGTTCTACCCGCAGGTCTACCCGGGAGAGGCCCCGCGTACCGGGAGCAGGAGAACCGGAGGGAAAGCAATCTCTCTCTCTGTTTT
>JAKSXO010000172.1:245000-247500 GCA_024509115.1 Crotalus helleri | reverse complement strand
GTAAGAGGGTCCGGTCATGGTTACGGCTGGCCCTGTCGCCAGAAATCTCCGCGCACAAATCTATGGCGGGCGCCGTTCTCCGTACCGGAGGTTGGCCGAGGGCTAGGCGGCCGGCGAGGCCGGGGCTCCTGGAAGCCTGTGCCGGCTCGGCCCGGCACGGCCTTCCCCTTGGCGTCTTCCGGGGTATACCGAGACAGCTCGGAGGCACTTGGCCGCCGCCGGTCGCCGGTCGCCAGGAGGACTCCGAAAGGGCGTCGGCGTGCCCGTACTTCACCGGCGTCCTTCCGGCGACCTCCGCGGTCGCCCCGGCGTCGACCGGAGAGCGTTCTGTCGCAGGGTCGTGCGCACGGCCCGGTCTACCCGAAGGTCTACCCGGCAGAGGTCCGGTCTACAAGGGGGCCGGTGGGGAATCCGTGCATCGCCTGACTGATTTTCCCGTAGGTTCCTGCCTGCCTGCCTGCCTACCTACCTCCCTACCGCGGACGGTCAAACCGGTCGCCGGTCGCCAGGAGTAGCCCGGAACGGCGTCTGCGTGCGGAGTGTCCGCCGTCGTCGGTCCGGGAAACTCCGACGTCGCCACGGCGTGCACCGGGAGTCGTTCTGCTGCAGTGCCGGGCCTCGGGATCGGTCTGGCTGAAGGTCTACCCGGTAGAGGCCCGGTCTACCCGGGAACAGGCGAACCGGAGGGAAATCCGAGCATCGCCTAACAGGAGGGTGAGATTTTGACGTAGGTGCCTCCGTTCCTCCCTCCCTCCCTCCCTCCCTCCCTCCCTCCCTTCCTTCCTTCCGGAGGCACTTGGCTGCCGCGGACGGGCATACCGGTCACCGGTCGCCAGGAGAAGTCCGGAACGGCGCGGTGGGCGCAGAATCCGCCGTGGTCGTTACGGGAACCTGCGCGGTCGCCACGGCTTGGATCGGGGGCGGGGGCGGGGCCCTTCTGCCAGTGGCTGGCATGAGGATCGGTCTACCCGTAGGTCTATTCTGTAGAGGCCCGGTGTACAGGCGAACCGGACGGTCAAACCGGTCGCCGGTCGCCAGGAGTAGCCCGGAACGGCGTCGGCGTGCGGAGTGGCCGCCGTCGTCGTTTCGGGAAACTCCGCCGTCGCCACGGCGTGCACCGGGAGTCGTTCTGATGCAGTGCCGGGAATCGGGATCGGTCTAGCTGCGGGTCTACCCGGTAGAGGCCCGGTCTACCCGCAAGAGGCCCGGTGTACCCGGGAACAGGCGAACCGGGGGGAAATCCGAGCATCGCCTAACAGGAGGGTGAGATTTTGACGTAGGTACCTCCGTTCCTTCCTTCCTTCCTCCCTCCCTTCCTTTTTTCCGGAGGCACTTGGCTGCCGCGGACGGGCATACCGGTCACCGGTCGCCAGGAGAAGTCCGGAACGGCGCGGTGGGCGCAGAATCCGCCGTCGTCGTTACGGGAACCTCCGCGGTCGCCCCGGCGTGGATCGGGAGGGGGGGGCCTTCTGCCGGTGGCTGGCATCAGGATCGGTCTACCCGTAGGTCTATTCTGTAGAGGCCCGGTGTACAGGCGAACCGGACGGTCAAACCGGTCGCCGGTCGCCAGGAGTAGCCCGGAACGGCGTCGGCGTGCGGAGTGTCCGCCGTCGTCGTTTCGGGAAACTCCGCCGTCGCCACGGCGTGCACCGGGAGTCGTTCTGCTGCAGTGCCGGGCCTCGGGATCGGTCTAGCTGAAGGTCTACCCGGTAGAGGCCCGGTCTACCCGGGAACAGGCGAACCGGGTGGGGGGGAATCCGAGCATCGCCTAACAGGAGGGTGAGATTTTGACGTAGGTACGTACCTCCCTCCCTCCCTCCCTCCCTCCCTCCCTCCCAGAGGCAGTTAGCTGCCGCGGACGGGCATACCGGTCGCCGGTCGCCCGTAGAAGTCCGGAACGGCGTCGGTGCGCTCAGAGTCCGCCGTGGTCGTTCCGGGAAACTCCGCGGTCGCACCGGCGTGGAGCGGGGGGGGGCCTTCTACCGCAGCAGCTGGCATCAGGATCGGTCTACCCAGAGGTCTATTCGGTAGAGGCCCGGTCTACCCAAGAGAGGCCCGGTGTACCTGGGAACAGAAGAACCGAAGGGAAATCCGAGCATCGCATGAAAGGCTGGTGAGATTTTGCTTTAGGTGCGTAGCTACCTTCCTTCCTTCCTTCCTTCCTTCCTTCCTTGCTTGCTTCCTTCCTTCCTTCCTTCCTTCCTTCCTTCCTTCCTCCCTCTCTCCCTCCCTCCCTCGCTCCCTCCCTCCCTTCGGGAGGTACTTGGCCGCCGCAGACGGGAAAACGTGTCAGCGCTCGCCAGGAGGAGTCCGGAACGGCGTCGGCGTGCGCAGAGTCCGCCGTCGACGGTCTGGGAACCTCGGCGGTCGCCCCTGATTGGACCAGGGGTCGTTCTGCCACAGTGGCGGGTGGTGGGATCGTTCTACCCGCAGGTCTACCCGGGAGAGGCCCCGCGTACCGGGAGCAGGAGAACCGGAGGGAAAGCAATCTCTCTCTCTG
>JAKSXO010000172.1:232500-235000 GCA_024509115.1 Crotalus helleri | reverse complement strand
GGCGGTAAGAGGGTCCGGTCATGGTTACGGCTGGCCCTGTCGCCAGAAATCTCCGCGCACAAATCTATGGCGGGCGCCGTTCTCCGTACCGGAGGTTGGCCGAGGGCTAGGCGGCCGGCGAGGCCGGGGCTCCTGGAAGCCTGTGCCGGCTCGGCCCGGCACGGCCTTCCCCTTGGCGTCTTCCGGGGTATACCGAGACAGCTCGGAGGCACTTGGCCGCCGCCGGTCGCCGGTCGCCAGGAGGACTCCGAAAGGGCGTCGGCGTGCCCGTACTTCACCGGCGTCCTTCCGGCGACCTCCGCGGTCGCCCCGGCGTCGACCGGAGAGCGTTCTGTCGCAGGGTCGTGCGCACGGCCCGGTCTACCCGAAGGTCTACCCGGCAGAGGTCCGGTCTACAAGGGGGCCGGTGGGGAATCCGTGCATCGCCTGACTGATTTTCCCGTAGGTTCCTGCCTGCCTGCCTGCCTACCTACCTCCCTACCGCGGACGGTCAAACCGGTCGCCGGTCGCCAGGAGTAGCCCGGAACGGCGTCTGCGTGCGGAGTGTCCGCCGTCGTCGGTCCGGGAAACTCCGACGTCGCCAGGGCGTGCACCGGGAGTCGTTCTGCTGCAGTGCCGGGCCTCGGGATCGGTCTGGCTGAAGGTCTACCCGGTAGAGGCCCGGTCTACCCGGGAACAGGCGAACCGGAGGGAAATCCGAGCATCGCCTAACAGGAGGGTGAGATTTTGACGTAGGTGCCTCCGTTCCTCCCTCCCTCCCTCCCTCCCTCCCTCCCTCCCTTCCTTCCTTCCGGAGGCACTTGGCTGCCGCGGACGGGCATACCGGTCACCGGTCGCCAGGAGAAGTCCGGAACGGCGCGGTGGGCGCAGAATCCGCCGTGGTCGTTACGGGAACCTGCGCGGTCGCCACGGCTTGGATCGGGGGCGGGGGCGGGGCCCTTCTGCCAGTGGCTGGCATGAGGATCGGTCTACCCGTAGGTCTATTCTGTAGAGGCCCGGTGTACAGGCGAACCGGACGGTCAAACCGGTCGCCGGTCGCCAGGAGTAGCCCGGAACGGCGTCGGCGTGCGGAGTGGCCGCCGTCGTCGTTTCGGGAAACTCCGCCGTCGCCACGGCGTGCACCGGGAGTCGTTCTGATGCAGTGCCGGGAATCGGGATCGGTCTAGCTGCGGGTCTACCCGGTAGAGGCCCGGTCTACCCGCAAGAGGCCCGGTGTACCCGGGAACAGGCGAACCGGGGGGAAATCCGAGCATCGCCTAACAGGAGGGTGAGATTTTGACGTAGGTACCTCCGTTCCTTCCTTCCTTCCTCCCTCCCTTCCTTTTTTCCGGAGGCACTTGGCTGCCGCGGACGGGCATACCGGTCACCGGTCGCCAGGAGAAGTCCGGAACGGCGCGGTGGGCGCAGAATCCGCCGTCGTCGTTACGGGAACCTCCGCGGTCGCCCCGGCGTGGATCGGGAGGGGGGGGCCTTCTGCCGGTGGCTGGCATCAGGATCGGTCTACCCGTAGGTCTATTCTGTAGAGGCCCGGTGTACAGGCGAACCGGACGGTCAAACCGGTCGCCGGTCGCCAGGAGTAGCCCGGAACGGCGTCGGCGTGCGGAGTGTCCGCCGTCGTCGTTTCGGGAAACTCCGCCGTCGCCACGGCGTGCACCGGGAGTCGTTCTGCTGCAGTGCCGGGCCTCGGGATCGGTCTAGCTGAAGGTCTACCCGGTAGAGGCCCGGTCTACCCGGGAACAGGCGAACCGGGTGGGGGGGAATCCGAGCATCGCCTAACAGGAGGGTGAGATTTTGACGTAGGTACGTACCTCCCTCCCTCCCTCCCTCCCTCCCTCCCTCCCTCCCAGAGGCAGTTAGCTGCCGCGGACGGGCATACCGGTCGCCGGTCGCCCGTAGAAGTCCGGAACGGCGTCGGTGCGCTCAGAGTCCGCCGTGGTCGTTCCGGGAAACTCCGCGGTCGCACCGGCGTGGAGCGGGGGGGGGCCTTCTACCGCAGCAGCTGGCATCAGGATCGGTCTACCCAGAGGTCTATTCGGTAGAGGCCCGGTCTACCCAAGAGAGGCCCGGTGTACCTGGGAACAGAAGAACCGAAGGGAAATCCGAGCATCGCATGAAAGGCTGGTGAGATTTTGCTTTAGGTGCGTAGCTACCTTCCTTCCTTCCTTCCTTCCTTCCTTCCTTGCTTGCTTCCTTCCTTCCTTCCTTCCTTCCTTCCTTCCTCCCTCTCTCCCTCCCTCCCTCGCTCCCTCCCTCCCTTCGGGAGGTACTTGGCCGCCGCAGACGGGAAAACGTGTCAGCGCTCGCCAGGAGGAGTCCGGAACGGCGTCGGCGTGCGCAGAGTCCGCCGTCGACGGTCTGGGAACCTCGGCGGTCGCCCCTGATTGGACCAGGGGTCGTTCTGCCACAGTGGCGGGTGGTGGGATCGTTCTACCCGCAGGTCTACCCGGGAGAGGCCCCGCGTACCGGGAGCAGGAGAACCGGAGGGAAAGCAATCTCTCTC
>JAKSXO010000172.1:220000-222500 GCA_024509115.1 Crotalus helleri | reverse complement strand
CAAGTGGCGGTAAGAGGGTCCGGTCATGGTTACGGCTGGCCCTGTCGCCAGAAATCTCCGCGCACAAATCTATGGCGGGCGCCGTTCTCCGTACCGGAGGTTGGCCGAGGGCTAGGCGGCCGGCGAGGCCGGGGCTCCTGGAAGCCTGTGCCGGCTCGGCCCGGCACGGCCTTCCCCTTGGCGTCTTCCGGGGTATACCGAGACAGCTCGGAGGCACTTGGCCGCCGCCGGTCGCCGGTCGCCAGGAGGACTCCGAAAGGGCGTCGGCGTGCCCGTACTTCACCGGCGTCCTTCCGGCGACCTCCGCGGTCGCCCCGGCGTCGACCGGAGAGCGTTCTGTCGCAGGGTCGTGCGCACGGCCCGGTCTACCCGAAGGTCTACCCGGCAGAGGTCCGGTCTACAAGGGGGCCGGTGGGGAATCCGTGCATCGCCTGACTGATTTTCCCGTAGGTTCCTGCCTGCCTGCCTGCCTACCTACCTCCCTACCGCGGACGGTCAAACCGGTCGCCGGTCGCCAGGAGTAGCCCGGAACGGCGTCTGCGTGCGGAGTGTCCGCCGTCGTCGGTCCGGGAAACTCCGACGTCGCCACGGCGTGCACCGGGAGTCGTTCTGCTGCAGTGCCGGGCCTCGGGATCGGTCTGGCTGAAGGTCTACCCGGTAGAGGCCCGGTCTACCCGGGAACAGGCGAACCGGAGGGAAATCCGAGCATCGCCTAACAGGAGGGTGAGATTTTGACGTAGGTGCCTCCGTTCCTCCCTCCCTCCCTCCCTCCCTCCCTCCCTCCCTTCCTTCCTTCCGGAGGCACTTGGCTGCCGCGGACGGGCATACCGGTCACCGGTCGCCAGGAGAAGTCCGGAACGGCGCGGTGGGCGCAGAATCCGCCGTGGTCGTTACGGGAACCTGCGCGGTCGCCACGGCTTGGATCGGGGGCGGGGGCGGGGCCCTTCTGCCAGTGGCTGGCATGAGGATCGGTCTACCCGTAGGTCTATTCTGTAGAGGCCCGGTGTACAGGCGAACCGGACGGTCAAACCGGTCGCCGGTCGCCAGGAGTAGCCCGGAACGGCGTCGGCGTGCGGAGTGGCCGCCGTCGTCGTTTCGGGAAACTCCGCCGTCGCCACGGCGTGCACCGGGAGTCGTTCTGATGCAGTGCCGGGAATCGGGATCGGTCTAGCTGCGGGTCTACCCGGTAGAGGCCCGGTCTACCCGCAAGAGGCCCGGTGTACCCGGGAACAGGCGAACCGGGGGGAAATCCGAGCATCGCCTAACAGGAGGGTGAGATTTTGACGTAGGTACCTCCGTTCCTTCCTTCCTTCCTCCCTCCCTTCCTTTTTTCCGGAGGCACTTGGCTGCCGCGGACGGGCATACCGGTCACCGGTCGCCAGGAGAAGTCCGGAACGGCGCGGTGGGCGCAGAATCCGCCGTCGTCGTTACGGGAACCTCCGCGGTCGCCCCGGCGTGGATCGGGAGGGGGGGGCCTTCTGCCGGTGGCTGGCATCAGGATCGGTCTACCCGTAGGTCTATTCTGTAGAGGCCCGGTGTACAGGCGAACCGGACGGTCAAACCGGTCGCCGGTCGCCAGGAGTAGCCCGGAACGGCGTCGGCGTGCGGAGTGTCCGCCGTCGTCGTTTCGGGAAACTCCGCCGTCGCCACGGCGTGCACCGGGAGTCGTTCTGCTGCAGTGCCGGGCCTCGGGATCGGTCTAGCTGAAGGTCTACCCGGTAGAGGCCCGGTCTACCCGGGAACAGGCGAACCGGGTGGGGGGGAATCCGAGCATCGCCTAACAGGAGGGTGAGATTTTGACGTAGGTACGTACCTCCCTCCCTCCCTCCCTCCCTCCCTCCCAGAGGCAGTTAGCTGCCGCGGACGGGCATACCGGTCGCCGGTCGCCCGTAGAAGTCCGGAACGGCGTCGGTGCGCTCAGAGTCCGCCGTGGTCGTTCCGGGAAACTCCGCGGTCGCACCGGCGTGGAGCGGGGGGGGGCCTTCTACCGCAGCAGCTGGCATCAGGATCGGTCTACCCAGAGGTCTATTCGGTAGAGGCCCGGTCTACCCAAGAGAGGCCCGGTGTACCTGGGAACAGAAGAACCGAAGGGAAATCCGAGCATCGCATGAAAGGCTGGTGAGATTTTGCTTTAGGTGCGTAGCTACCTTCCTTCCTTCCTTCCTTCCTTCCTTCCTTGCTTGCTTCCTTCCTTCCTTCCTTCCTTCCTTCCTTCCTTCCTCCCTCTCTCCCTCCCTCCCTCGCTCCCTCCCTCCCTTCGGGAGGTACTTGGCCGCCGCAGACGGGAAAACGTGTCAGCGCTCGCCAGGAGGAGTCCGGAACGGCGTCGGCGTGCGCAGAGTCCGCCGTCGACGGTCTGGGAACCTCGGCGGTCGCCCCTGATTGGACCAGGGGTCGTTCTGCCACAGTGGCGGGTGGTGGGATCGTTCTACCCGCAGGTCTACCCGGGAGAGGCCCCGCGTACCGGGAGCAGGAGAACCGGAGGGAAAGCAATCTCTCT
>JAKSXO010000172.1:207500-210000 GCA_024509115.1 Crotalus helleri | reverse complement strand
CAAGTGGCGGTAAGAGGGTCCGGTCATGGTTACGGCTGGCCCTGTCGCCAGAAATCTCCGCGCACAAATCTATGGCGGGCGCCGTTCTCCGTACCGGAGGTTGGCCGAGGGCTAGGCGGCCGGCGAGGCCGGGGCTCCTGGAAGCCTGTGCCGGCTCGGCCCGGCACGGCCTTCCCCTTGGCGTCTTCCGGGGTATACCGAGACAGCTCGGAGGCACTTGGCCGCCGCCGGTCGCCGGTCGCCAGGAGGACTCCGAAAGGGCGTCGGCGTGCCCGTACTTCACCGGCGTCCTTCCGGCGACCTCCGCGGTCGCCCCGGCGTCGACCGGAGAGCGTTCTGTCGCAGGGTCGTGCGCACGGCCCGGTCTACCCGAAGGTCTACCCGGCAGAGGTCCGGTCTACAAGGGGGCCGGTGGGGAATCCGTGCATCGCCTGACTGATTTTCCCGTAGGTTCCTGCCTGCCTGCCTGCCTACCTACCTCCCTACCGCGGACGGTCAAACCGGTCGCCGGTCGCCAGGAGTAGCCCGGAACGGCGTCTGCGTGCGGAGTGTCCGCCGTCGTCGGTCCGGGAAACTCCGACGTCGCCACGGCGTGCACCGGGAGTCGTTCTGCTGCAGTGCCGGGCCTCGGGATCGGTCTGGCTGAAGGTCTACCCGGTAGAGGCCCGGTCTACCCGGGAACAGGCGAACCGGAGGGAAATCCGAGCATCGCCTAACAGGAGGGTGAGATTTTGACGTAGGTGCCTCCGTTCCTCCCTCCCTCCCTCCCTCCCTCCCTCCCTCCCTTCCTTCCTTCCGGAGGCACTTGGCTGCCGCGGACGGGCATACCGGTCACCGGTCGCCAGGAGAAGTCCGGAACGGCGCGGTGGGCGCAGAATCCGCCGTGGTCGTTACGGGAACCTGCGCGGTCGCCACGGCTTGGATCGGGGGCGGGGGCGGGGCCCTTCTGCCAGTGGCTGGCATGAGGATCGGTCTACCCGTAGGTCTATTCTGTAGAGGCCCGGTGTACAGGCGAACCGGACGGTCAAACCGGTCGCCGGTCGCCAGGAGTAGCCCGGAACGGCGTCGGCGTGCGGAGTGGCCGCCGTCGTCGTTTCGGGAAACTCCGCCGTCGCCACGGCGTGCACCGGGAGTCGTTCTGATGCAGTGCCGGGAATCGGGATCGGTCTAGCTGCGGGTCTACCCGGTAGAGGCCCGGTCTACCCGCAAGAGGCCCGGTGTACCCGGGAACAGGCGAACCGGGGGGAAATCCGAGCATCGCCTAACAGGAGGGTGAGATTTTGACGTAGGTACCTCCGTTCCTTCCTTCCTTCCTCCCTCCCTTCCTTTTTTCCGGAGGCACTTGGCTGCCGCGGACGGGCATACCGGTCACCGGTCGCCAGGAGAAGTCCGGAACGGCGCGGTGGGCGCAGAATCCGCCGTCGTCGTTACGGGAACCTCCGCGGTCGCCCCGGCGTGGATCGGGAGGGGGGGGCCTTCTGCCGGTGGCTGGCATCAGGATCGGTCTACCCGTAGGTCTATTCTGTAGAGGCCCGGTGTACAGGCGAACCGGACGGTCAAACCGGTCGCCGGTCGCCAGGAGTAGCCCGGAACGGCGTCGGCGTGCGGAGTGTCCGCCGTCGTCGTTTCGGGAAACTCCGCCGTCGCCACGGCGTGCACCGGGAGTCGTTCTGCTGCAGTGCCGGGCCTCGGGATCGGTCTAGCTGAAGGTCTACCCGGTAGAGGCCCGGTCTACCCGGGAACAGGCGAACCGGGTGGGGGGGAATCCGAGCATCGCCTAACAGGAGGGTGAGATTTTGACGTAGGTACGTACCTCCCTCCCTCCCTCCCTCCCTCCCTCCCAGAGGCAGTTAGCTGCCGCGGACGGGCATACCGGTCGCCGGTCGCCCGTAGAAGTCCGGAACGGCGTCGGTGCGCTCAGAGTCCGCCGTGGTCGTTCCGGGAAACTCCGCGGTCGCACCGGCGTGGAGCGGGGGGGGGCCTTCTACCGCAGCAGCTGGCATCAGGATCGGTCTACCCAGAGGTCTATTCGGTAGAGGCCCGGTCTACCCAAGAGAGGCCCGGTGTACCTGGGAACAGAAGAACCGAAGGGAAATCCGAGCATCGCATGAAAGGCTGGTGAGATTTTGCTTTAGGTGCGTAGCTACCTTCCTTCCTTCCTTCCTTCCTTCCTTCCTTGCTTGCTTCCTTCCTTCCTTCCTTCCTTCCTTCCTTCCTTCCTCCCTCTCTCCCTCCCTCCCTCGCTCCCTCCCTCCCTTCGGGAGGTACTTGGCCGCCGCAGACGGGAAAACGTGTCAGCGCTCGCCAGGAGGAGTCCGGAACGGCGTCGGCGTGCGCAGAGTCCGCCGTCGACGGTCTGGGAACCTCGGCGGTCGCCCCTGATTGGACCAGGGGTCGTTCTGCCACAGTGGCGGGTGGTGGGATCGTTCTACCCGCAGGTCTACCCGGGAGAGGCCCCGCGTACCGGGAGCAGGAGAACCGGAGGGAAAGCAATCTCTCT
>JAKSXO010000172.1:195000-197500 GCA_024509115.1 Crotalus helleri | reverse complement strand
CAAGTGGCGGTAAGAGGGTCCGGTCATGGTTACGGCTGGCCCTGTCGCCAGAAATCTCCGCGCACAAATCTATGGCGGGCGCCGTTCTCCGTACCGGAGGTTGGCCGAGGGCTAGGCGGCCGGCGAGGCCGGGGCTCCTGGAAGCCTGTGCCGGCTCGGCCCGGCACGGCCTTCCCCTTGGCGTCTTCCGGGGTATACCGAGACAGCTCGGAGGCACTTGGCCGCCGCCGGTCGCCGGTCGCCAGGAGGACTCCGAAAGGGCGTCGGCGTGCCCGTACTTCACCGGCGTCCTTCCGGCGACCTCCGCGGTCGCCCCGGCGTCGACCGGAGAGCGTTCTGTCGCAGGGTCGTGCGCACGGCCCGGTCTACCCGAAGGTCTACCCGGCAGAGGTCCGGTCTACAAGGGGGCCGGTGGGGAATCCGTGCATCGCCTGACTGATTTTCCCGTAGGTTCCTGCCTGCCTGCCTGCCTACCTACCTCCCTACCGCGGACGGTCAAACCGGTCGCCGGTCGCCAGGAGTAGCCCGGAACGGCGTCTGCGTGCGGAGTGTCCGCCGTCGTCGGTCCGGGAAACTCCGACGTCGCCACGGCGTGCACCGGGAGTCGTTCTGCTGCAGTGCCGGGCCTCGGGATCGGTCTGGCTGAAGGTCTACCCGGTAGAGGCCCGGTCTACCCGGGAACAGGCGAACCGGAGGGAAATCCGAGCATCGCCTAACAGGAGGGTGAGATTTTGACGTAGGTGCCTCCGTTCCTCCCTCCCTCCCTCCCTCCCTCCCTCCCTCCCTTCCTTCCTTCCGGAGGCACTTGGCTGCCGCGGACGGGCATACCGGTCACCGGTCGCCAGGAGAAGTCCGGAACGGCGCGGTGGGCGCAGAATCCGCCGTGGTCGTTACGGGAACCTGCGCGGTCGCCACGGCTTGGATCGGGGGCGGGGGCGGGGCCCTTCTGCCAGTGGCTGGCATGAGGATCGGTCTACCCGTAGGTCTATTCTGTAGAGGCCCGGTGTACAGGCGAACCGGACGGTCAAACCGGTCGCCGGTCGCCAGGAGTAGCCCGGAACGGCGTCGGCGTGCGGAGTGGCCGCCGTCGTCGTTTCGGGAAACTCCGCCGTCGCCACGGCGTGCACCGGGAGTCGTTCTGATGCAGTGCCGGGAATCGGGATCGGTCTAGCTGCGGGTCTACCCGGTAGAGGCCCGGTCTACCCGCAAGAGGCCCGGTGTACCCGGGAACAGGCGAACCGGGGGGAAATCCGAGCATCGCCTAACAGGAGGGTGAGATTTTGACGTAGGTACCTCCGTTCCTTCCTTCCTTCCTCCCTCCCTTCCTTTTTTCCGGAGGCACTTGGCTGCCGCGGACGGGCATACCGGTCACCGGTCGCCAGGAGAAGTCCGGAACGGCGCGGTGGGCGCAGAATCCGCCGTCGTCGTTACGGGAACCTCCGCGGTCGCCCCGGCGTGGATCGGGAGGGGGGGGCCTTCTGCCGGTGGCTGGCATCAGGATCGGTCTACCCGTAGGTCTATTCTGTAGAGGCCCGGTGTACAGGCGAACCGGACGGTCAAACCGGTCGCCGGTCGCCAGGAGTAGCCCGGAACGGCGTCGGCGTGCGGAGTGTCCGCCGTCGTCGTTTCGGGAAACTCCGCCGTCGCCACGGCGTGCACCGGGAGTCGTTCTGCTGCAGTGCCGGGCCTCGGGATCGGTCTAGCTGAAGGTCTACCCGGTAGAGGCCCGGTCTACCCGGGAACAGGCGAACCGGGTGGGGGGGAATCCGAGCATCGCCTAACAGGAGGGTGAGATTTTGACGTAGGTACGTACCTCCCTCCCTCCCTCCCTCCCTCCCTCCCTCCCAGAGGCAGTTAGCTGCCGCGGACGGGCATACCGGTCGCCGGTCGCCCGTAGAAGTCCGGAACGGCGTCGGTGCGCTCAGAGTCCGCCGTGGTCGTTCCGGGAAACTCCGCGGTCGCACCGGCGTGGAGCGGGGGGGGGCCTTCTACCGCAGCAGCTGGCATCAGGATCGGTCTACCCAGAGGTCTATTCGGTAGAGGCCCGGTCTACCCAAGAGAGGCCCGGTGTACCTGGGAACAGAAGAACCGAAGGGAAATCCGAGCATCGCATGAAAGGCTGGTGAGATTTTGCTTTAGGTGCGTAGCTACCTTCCTTCCTTCCTTCCTTCCTTCCTTCCTTGCTTGCTTCCTTCCTTCCTTCCTTCCTTCCTTCCTTCCTTCCTCCCTCTCTCCCTCCCTCCCTCGCTCCCTCCCTCCCTTCGGGAGGTACTTGGCCGCCGCAGACGGGAAAACGTGTCAGCGCTCGCCAGGAGGAGTCCGGAACGGCGTCGGCGTGCGCAGAGTCCGCCGTCGACGGTCTGGGAACCTCGGCGGTCGCCCCTGATTGGACCAGGGGTCGTTCTGCCACAGTGGCGGGTGGTGGGATCGTTCTACCCGCAGGTCTACCCGGGAGAGGCCCCGCGTACCGGGAGCAGGAGAACCGGAGGGAAAGCAATCT
>JAKSXO010000172.1:182500-185000 GCA_024509115.1 Crotalus helleri | reverse complement strand
GGAGACAAGTGGCGGTAAGAGGGTCCGGTCATGGTTACGGCTGGCCCTGTCGCCAGAAATCTCCGCGCACAAATCTATGGCGGGCGCCGTTCTCCGTACCGGAGGTTGGCCGAGGGCTAGGCGGCCGGCGAGGCCGGGGCTCCTGGAAGCCTGTGCCGGCTCGGCCCGGCACGGCCTTCCCCTTGGCGTCTTCCGGGGTATACCGAGACAGCTCGGAGGCACTTGGCCGCCGCCGGTCGCCGGTCGCCAGGAGGACTCCGAAAGGGCGTCGGCGTGCCCGTACTTCACCGGCGTCCTTCCGGCGACCTCCGCGGTCGCCCCGGCGTCGACCGGAGAGCGTTCTGTCGCAGGGTCGTGCGCACGGCCCGGTCTACCCGAAGGTCTACCCGGCAGAGGTCCGGTCTACAAGGGGGCCGGTGGGGAATCCGTGCATCGCCTGACTGATTTTCCCGTAGGTTCCTGCCTGCCTGCCTGCCTACCTACCTCCCTACCGCGGACGGTCAAACCGGTCGCCGGTCGCCAGGAGTAGCCCGGAACGGCGTCTGCGTGCGGAGTGTCCGCCGTCGTCGGTCCGGGAAACTCCGACGTCGCCACGGCGTGCACCGGGAGTCGTTCTGCTGCAGTGCCGGGCCTCGGGATCGGTCTGGCTGAAGGTCTACCCGGTAGAGGCCCGGTCTACCCGGGAACAGGCGAACCGGAGGGAAATCCGAGCATCGCCTAACAGGAGGGTGAGATTTTGACGTAGGTGCCTCCGTTCCTCCCTCCCTCCCTCCCTCCCTCCCTCCCTCCCTTCCTTCCTTCCGGAGGCACTTGGCTGCCGCGGACGGGCATACCGGTCACCGGTCGCCAGGAGAAGTCCGGAACGGCGCGGTGGGCGCAGAATCCGCCGTGGTCGTTACGGGAACCTGCGCGGTCGCCACGGCTTGGATCGGGGGCGGGGGCGGGGCCCTTCTGCCAGTGGCTGGCATGAGGATCGGTCTACCCGTAGGTCTATTCTGTAGAGGCCCGGTGTACAGGCGAACCGGACGGTCAAACCGGTCGCCGGTCGCCAGGAGTAGCCCGGAACGGCGTCGGCGTGCGGAGTGGCCGCCGTCGTCGTTTCGGGAAACTCCGCCGTCGCCACGGCGTGCACCGGGAGTCGTTCTGATGCAGTGCCGGGAATCGGGATCGGTCTAGCTGCGGGTCTACCCGGTAGAGGCCCGGTCTACCCGCAAGAGGCCCGGTGTACCCGGGAACAGGCGAACCGGGGGGAAATCCGAGCATCGCCTAACAGGAGGGTGAGATTTTGACGTAGGTACCTCCGTTCCTTCCTTCCTTCCTCCCTCCCTTCCTTTTTTCCGGAGGCACTTGGCTGCCGCGGACGGGCATACCGGTCACCGGTCGCCAGGAGAAGTCCGGAACGGCGCGGTGGGCGCAGAATCCGCCGTCGTCGTTACGGGAACCTCCGCGGTCGCCCCGGCGTGGATCGGGAGGGGGGGGCCTTCTGCCGGTGGCTGGCATCAGGATCGGTCTACCCGTAGGTCTATTCTGTAGAGGCCCGGTGTACAGGCGAACCGGACGGTCAAACCGGTCGCCGGTCGCCAGGAGTAGCCCGGAACGGCGTCGGCGTGCGGAGTGTCCGCCGTCGTCGTTTCGGGAAACTCCGCCGTCGCCACGGCGTGCACCGGGAGTCGTTCTGCTGCAGTGCCGGGCCTCGGGATCGGTCTAGCTGAAGGTCTACCCGGTAGAGGCCCGGTCTACCCGGGAACAGGCGAACCGGGTGGGGGGGAATCCGAGCATCGCCTAACAGGAGGGTGAGATTTTGACGTAGGTACGTACCTCCCTCCCTCCCTCCCTCCCTCCCTCCCTCCCAGAGGCAGTTAGCTGCCGCGGACGGGCATACCGGTCGCCGGTCGCCCGTAGAAGTCCGGAACGGCGTCGGTGCGCTCAGAGTCCGCCGTGGTCGTTCCGGGAAACTCCGCGGTCGCACCGGCGTGGAGCGGGGGGGGGCCTTCTACCGCAGCAGCTGGCATCAGGATCGGTCTACCCAGAGGTCTATTCGGTAGAGGCCCGGTCTACCCAAGAGAGGCCCGGTGTACCTGGGAACAGAAGAACCGAAGGGAAATCCGAGCATCGCATGAAAGGCTGGTGAGATTTTGCTTTAGGTGCGTAGCTACCTTCCTTCCTTCCTTCCTTCCTTCCTTCCTTGCTTGCTTCCTTCCTTCCTTCCTTCCTTCCTTCCTTCCTCCCTCTCTCCCTCCCTCCCTCGCTCCCTCCCTCCCTTCGGGAGGTACTTGGCCGCCGCAGACGGGAAAACGTGTCAGCGCTCGCCAGGAGGAGTCCGGAACGGCGTCGGCGTGCGCAGAGTCCGCCGTCGACGGTCTGGGAACCTCGGCGGTCGCCCCTGATTGGACCAGGGGTCGTTCTGCCACAGTGGCGGGTGGTGGGATCGTTCTACCCGCAGGTCTACCCGGGAGAGGCCCCGCGTACCGGGAGCAGGAGAACCGGAGGGAAAGCAATC
>JAKSXO010000172.1:170000-172500 GCA_024509115.1 Crotalus helleri | reverse complement strand
GATCGGAGACAAGTGGCGGTAAGAGGGTCCGGTCATGGTTACGGCTGGCCCTGTCGCCAGAAATCTCCGCGCACAAATCTATGGCGGGCGCCGTTCTCCGTACCGGAGGTTGGCCGAGGGCTAGGCGGCCGGCGAGGCCGGGGCTCCTGGAAGCCTGTGCCGGCTCGGCCCGGCACGGCCTTCCCCTTGGCGTCTTCCGGGGTATACCGAGACAGCTCGGAGGCACTTGGCCGCCGCCGGTCGCCGGTCGCCAGGAGGACTCCGAAAGGGCGTCGGCGTGCCCGTACTTCACCGGCGTCCTTCCGGCGACCTCCGCGGTCGCCCCGGCGTCGACCGGAGAGCGTTCTGTCGCAGGGTCGTGCGCACGGCCCGGTCTACCCGAAGGTCTACCCGGCAGAGGTCCGGTCTACAAGGGGGCCGGTGGGGAATCCGTGCATCGCCTGACTGATTTTCCCGTAGGTTCCTGCCTGCCTGCCTGCCTACCTACCTCCCTACCGCGGACGGTCAAACCGGTCGCCGGTCGCCAGGAGTAGCCCGGAACGGCGTCTGCGTGCGGAGTGTCCGCCGTCGTCGGTCCGGGAAACTCCGACGTCGCCACGGCGTGCACCGGGAGTCGTTCTGCTGCAGTGCCGGGCCTCGGGATCGGTCTGGCTGAAGGTCTACCCGGTAGAGGCCCGGTCTACCCGGGAACAGGCGAACCGGAGGGAAATCCGAGCATCGCCTAACAGAAGGGTGAGATTTTGACGTAGGTGCCTCCGTTCCTCCCTCCCTCCCTCCCTCCCTCCCTCCCTCCCTTCCTTCCTTCCGGAGGCACTTGGCTGCCGCGGACGGGCATACCGGTCACCGGTCGCCAGGAGAAGTCCGGAACGGCGCGGTGGGCGCAGAATCCGCCGTGGTCGTTACGGGAACCTGCGCGGTCGCCACGGCTTGGATCGGGGGCGGGGGCGGGGCCCTTCTGCCAGTGGCTGGCATGAGGATCGGTCTACCCGTAGGTCTATTCTGTAGAGGCCCGGTGTACAGGCGAACCGGACGGTCAAACCGGTCGCCGGTCGCCAGGAGTAGCCCGGAACGGCGTCGGCGTGCGGAGTGGCCGCCGTCGTCGTTTCGGGAAACTCCGCCGTCGCCACGGCGTGCACCGGGAGTCGTTCTGATGCAGTGCCGGGAATCGGGATCGGTCTAGCTGCGGGTCTACCCGGTAGAGGCCCGGTCTACCCGCAAGAGGCCCGGTGTACCCGGGAACAGGCGAACCGGGGGGAAATCCGAGCATCGCCTAACAGGAGGGTGAGATTTTGACGTAGGTACCTCCGTTCCTTCCTTCCTTCCTCCCTCCCTTCCTTTTTTCCGGAGGCACTTGGCTGCCGCGGACGGGCATACCGGTCACCGGTCGCCAGGAGAAGTCCGGAACGGCGCGGTGGGCGCAGAATCCGCCGTCGTCGTTACGGGAACCTCCGCGGTCGCCCCGGCGTGGATCGGGAGGGGGGGGCCTTCTGCCGGTGGCTGGCATCAGGATCGGTCTACCCGTAGGTCTATTCTGTAGAGGCCCGGTGTACAGGCGAACCGGACGGTCAAACCGGTCGCCGGTCGCCAGGAGTAGCCCGGAACGGCGTCGGCGTGCGGAGTGTCCGCCGTCGTCGTTTCGGGAAACTCCGCCGTCGCCACGGCGTGCACCGGGAGTCGTTCTGCTGCAGTGCCGGGCCTCGGGATCGGTCTAGCTGAAGGTCTACCCGGTAGAGGCCCGGTCTACCCGGGAACAGGCGAACCGGGTGGGGGGGAATCCGAGCATCGCCTAACAGGAGGGTGAGATTTTGACGTAGGTACGTACCTCCCTCCCTCCCTCCCTCCCTCCCTCCCAGAGGCAGTTAGCTGCCGCGGACGGGCATACCGGTCGCCGGTCGCCCGTAGAAGTCCGGAACGGCGTCGGTGCGCTCAGAGTCCGCCGTGGTCGTTCCGGGAAACTCCGCGGTCGCACCGGCGTGGAGCGGGGGGGGGCCTTCTACCGCAGCAGCTGGCATCAGGATCGGTCTACCCAGAGGTCTATTCGGTAGAGGCCCGGTCTACCCAAGAGAGGCCCGGTGTACCTGGGAACAGAAGAACCGAAGGGAAATCCGAGCATCGCATGAAAGGCTGGTGAGATTTTGCTTTAGGTGCGTAGCTACCTTCCTTCCTTCCTTCCTTCCTTCCTTCCTTGCTTGCTTCCTTCCTTCCTTCCTTCCTTCCTTCCTTCCTTCCTCCCTCTCTCCCTCCCTCCCTCGCTCCCTCCCTCCCTTCGGGAGGTACTTGGCCGCCGCAGACGGGAAAACGTGTCAGCGCTCGCCAGGAGGAGTCCGGAACGGCGTCGGCGTGCGCAGAGTCCGCCGTCGACGGTCTGGGAACCTCGGCGGTCGCCCCTGATTGGACCAGGGGTCGTTCTGCCACAGTGGCGGGTGGTGGGATCGTTCTACCCGCAGGTCTACCCGGGAGAGGCCCCGCGTACCGGGAGCAGGAGAACCGGAGGGAAAGC
>JAKSXO010000172.1:157500-160000 GCA_024509115.1 Crotalus helleri | reverse complement strand
CGATCGGAGACAAGTGGCGGTAAGAGGGTCCGGTCATGGTTACGGCTGGCCCTGTCGCCAGAAATCTCCGCGCACAAATCTATGGTGGGCGCCGTTCTCCGTACCGGAGGTTGGCCGAGGGCTAGGCGGCCGGCGAGGCCGGGGCTCCTGGAAGCCTGTGCCGGCTCGGCCCGGCACGGCCTTCCCCTTGGCGTCTTCCGGGGTATACCGAGACAGCTCGGAGGCACTTGGCCGCCGCCGGTCGCCGGTCGCCAGGAGGACTCCGAAAGGGCGTCGGCGTGCCCGTACTTCACCGGCGTCCTTCCGGCGACCTCCGCGGTCGCCCCGGCGTCGACCGGAAAGCGTTCTGTCGCAGGGTCGTGCGCACGGCCCGGTCTACCCGAAGGTCTACCCGGCAGAGGTCCGGTCTACAAGGGGGCCGGTGGGGAATCCGTGCATCGCCTGACTGATTTTCCCGTAGGTTCCTGCCTGCCTGCCTGCCTACCTACCTCCCTACCGCGGACGGTCAAACCGGTCGCCGGTCGCCAGGAGTAGCCCGGAACGGCGTCTGCGTGCGGAGTGTCCGCCGTCGTCGGTCCGGGAAACTCCGACGTCGCCACGGCGTGCACCGGGAGTCGTTCTGCTGCAGTGCCGGGCCTCGGGATCGGTCTGGCTGAAGGTCTACCCGGTAGAGGCCCGGTCTACCCGGGAACAGGCGAACCGGAGGGAAATCCGAGAATCGCCTAACAGGAGGGTGAGATTTTGACGTAGGTGCCTCCGTTCCTCCCTCCCTCCCTCCCTCCCTCCCTCCCTCCCTTCCTTCCTTCCGGAGGCACTTGGCTGCCGCGGACGGGCATACCGGTCACCGGTCGCCAGGAGAAGTCCGGAACGGCGCGGTGGGCGCAGAATCCGCCGTGGTCGTTACGGGAACCTGCGCGGTCGCCACGGCTTGGATCGGGGGCGGGGGCGGGGCCCTTCTGCCAGTGGCTGGCATGAGGATCGGTCTACCCGTAGGTCTATTCTGTAGAGGCCCGGTGTACAGGCGAACCGGACGGTCAAACCGGTCGCCGGTCGCCAGGAGTAGCCCGGAACGGCGTCGGCGTGCGGAGTGGCCGCCGTCGTCGTTTCGGGAAACTCCGCCGTCGCCACGGCGTGCACCGGGAGTCGTTCTGATGCAGTGCCGGGAATCGGGATCGGTCTAACTGCGGGTCTACCCGGTAGAGGCCCGGTCTACCCGCAAGAGGCCCGGTGTACCCGGGAACAGGCGAACCGGGGGGAAATCCGAGCATCGCCTAACAGGAGGGTGAGATTTTGACGTAGGTACCTCCGTTCCTTCCTTCCTTCCTCCCTCCCTTCCTTTTTTCCGGAGGCACTTGGCTGCCGCGGACGGGCATACCGGTCACCGGTCGCCAGGAGAAGTCCGGAACGGCGCGGTGGGCGCAGAATCCGCCGTCGTCGTTACGGGAACCTCCGCGGTCGCCCCGGCGTGGATCGGGAGGGGGGGGCCTTCTGCCGGTGGCTGGCATCAGGATCGGTCTACCCGTAGGTCTATTCTGTAGAGGCCCGGTGTACAGGCGAACCGGACGGTCAAACCGGTCGCCGGTCGCCAGGAGTAGCCCGGAACGGCGTCGGCGTGCGGAGTGTCCGCCGTCGTCGTTTCGGGAAACTCCGCCGTCGCCACGGCGTGCACCGGGAGTCGTTCTGCTGCAGTGCCGGGCCTCGGGATCGGTCTAGCTGAAGGTCTACCCGGTAGAGGCCCGGTCTACCCGGGAACAGGCGAACCGGGTGGGGGGGAATCCGAGCATCGCCTAACAGGAGGGTGAGATTTTGACGTAGGTACGTACCTCCCTCCCTCCCTCCCTCCCTCCCTCCCAGAGGCAGTTAGCTGCCGCGGACGGGCATACCGGTCGCCGGTCGCCCGTAGAAGTCCGGAACGGCGTCGGTGCGCTCAGAGTCCGCCGTGGTCGTTCCGGGAAACTCCGCGGTCGCACCGGCGTGGAGCGGGGGGGGGCCTTCTACCGCAGCAGCTGGCATCAGGATCGGTCTACCCAGAGGTCTATTCGGTAGAGGCCCGGTCTACCCAAGAGAGGCCCGGTGTACCTGGGAACAGAAAAACCGAAGGGAAATCCGAGCATCGCATGAAAGGCTGGTGAGATTTTGCTTTAGGTGCGTAGCTACCTTCCTTCCTTCCTTCCTTCCTTCCTTGCTTGCTTCCTTCCTTCCTTCCTTCCTTCCTTCCTTCCTTCCTCCCTCTCTCCCTCCCTCCCTCGCTCCCTCCCTCCCTTCGGGAGGTACTTGGCCGCCGCAGACGGGAAAACGTGTCAGCGCTCGCCAGGAGGAGTCCGGAACGGCGTCGGCGTGCGCAGAGTCCGCCGTCGACGGTCTGGGAACCTCGGCGGTCGCCCCTGATTGGACCAGGGGTCGTTCTGCCACAGTGGCGGGTGGTGGGATCGTTCTACCCGCAGGTCTACCCGGGAGAGGCCCCGCGTACCGGGAGCAGGAGAACCGGAGGGAAAGCAAT
>JAKSXO010000172.1:145000-147500 GCA_024509115.1 Crotalus helleri | reverse complement strand
TCGGAGACAAGTGGCGGTAAGAGGGTCCGGTCATGGTTACGGCTGGCCCTGTCGCCAGAAATCTCCGCGCACAAATCTATGGCGGGCGCCGTTCTCCGTACCGGAGGTTGGCCGAGGGCTAGGCGGCCGGCGAGGCCGGGGCTCCTGGAAGCCTGTGCCGGCTCGGCCCGGCACGGCCTTCCCCTTGGCGTCTTCCGGGGTATACCGAGACAGCTCGGAGGCACTTGGCCGCCGCCGGTCGCCGGTCGCCAGGAGGACTCCGAAAGGGCGTCGGCGTGCCCGTACTTCACCGGCGTCCTTCCGGCGACCTCCGCGGTCGCCCCGGCGTCGACCGGAGAGCGTTCTGTCGCAGGGTCGTGCGCACGGCCCGGTCTACCCGAAGGTCTACCCGGCAGAGGTCCGGTCTACAAGGGGGCCGGTGGGGAATCCGTGCATCGCCTGACTGATTTTCCCGTAGGTTCCTGCCTGCCTGCCTGCCTACCTACCTCCCTACCGCGGACGGTCAAACCGGTCGCCGGTCGCCAGGAGTAGCCCGGAACGGCGTCTGCGTGCGGAGTGTCCGCCGTCGTCGGTCCGGGAAACTCCGACGTCGCCACGGCGTGCACCGGGAGTCGTTCTGCTGCAGTGCCGGGCCTCGGGATCGGTCTGGCTGAAGGTCTACCCGGTAGAGGCCCGGTCTACCCGGGAACAGGCGAACCGGAGGGAAATCCGAGCATCGCCTAACAGGAGGGTGAGATTTTGACGTAGGTGCCTCCGTTCCTCCCTCCCTCCCTCCCTCCCTCCCTCCCTCCCTTCCTTCCTTCCGGAGGCACTTGGCTGCCGCGGACGGGCATACCGGTCACCGGTCGCCAGGAGAAGTCCGGAACGGCGCGGTGGGCGCAGAATCCGCCGTGGTCGTTACGGGAACCTGCGCGGTCGCCACGGCTTGGATCGGGGGCGGGGGCGGGGCCCTTCTGCCAGTGGCTGGCATGAGGATCGGTCTACCCGTAGGTCTATTCTGTAGAGGCCCGGTGTACAGGCGAACCGGACGGTCAAACCGGTCGCCGGTCGCCAGGAGTAGCCCGGAACGGCGTCGGCGTGCGGAGTGGCCGCCGTCGTCGTTTCGGGAAACTCCGCCGTCGCCACGGCGTGCACCGGGAGTCGTTCTGATGCAGTGCCGGGAATCGGGATCGGTCTAGCTGCGGGTCTACCCGGTAGAGGCCCGGTCTACCCGCAAGAGGCCCGGTGTACCCGGGAACAGGCGAACCGGGGGGAAATCCGAGCATCGCCTAACAGGAGGGTGAGATTTTGACGTAGGTACCTCCGTTCCTTCCTTCCTTCCTCCCTCCCTTCCTTTTTTCCGGAGGCACTTGGCTGCCGCGGACGGGCATACCGGTCACCGGTCGCCAGGAGAAGTCCGGAACGGCGCGGTGGGCGCAGAATCCGCCGTCGTCGTTACGGGAACCTCCGCGGTCGCCCCGGCGTGGATCGGGAGGGGGGGGCCTTCTGCCGGTGGCTGGCATCAGGATCGGTCTACCCGTAGGTCTATTCTGTAGAGGCCCGGTGTACAGGCGAACCGGACGGTCAAACCGGTCGCCGGTCGCCAGGAGTAGCCCGGAACGGCGTCGGCGTGCGGAGTGTCCGCCGTCGTCGTTTCGGGAAACTCCGCCGTCGCCACGGCGTGCACCGGGAGTCGTTCTGCTGCAGTGCCGGGCCTCGGGATCGGTCTAGCTGAAGGTCTACCCGGTAGAGGCCCGGTCTACCCGGGAACAGGCGAACCGGGTGGGGGGGAATCCGAGCATCGCCTAACAGGAGGGTGAGATTTTGACGTAGGTACGTACCTCCCTCCCTCCCTCCCTCCCTCCCTCCCAGAGGCAGTTAGCTGCCGCGGACGGGCATACCGGTCGCCGGTCGCCCGTAGAAGTCCGGAACGGCGTCGGTGCGCTCAGAGTCCGCCGTGGTCGTTCCGGGAAACTCCGCGGTCGCACCGGCGTGGAGCGGGGGGGGGCCTTCTACCGCAGCAGCTGGCATCAGGATCGGTCTACCCAGAGGTCTATTCGGTAGAGGCCCGGTCTACCCAAGAGAGGCCCGGTGTACCTGGGAACAGAAGAACCGAAGGGAAATCCGAGCATCGCATGAAAGGCTGGTGAGATTTTGCTTTAGGTGCGTAGCTACCTTCCTTCCTTCCTTCCTTCCTTCCTTCCTTGCTTGCTTCCTTCCTTCCTTCCTTCCTTCCTTCCTTCCTTCCTCCCTCTCTCCCTCCCTCCCTCGCTCCCTCCCTCCCTTCGGGAGGTACTTGGCCGCCGCAGACGGGAAAACGTGTCAGCGCTCGCCAGGAGGAGTCCGGAACGGCGTCGGCGTGCGCAGAGTCCGCCGTCGACGGTCTGGGAACCTCGGCGGTCGCCCCTGATTGGACCAGGGGTCGTTCTGCCACAGTGGCGGGTGGTGGGATCGTTCTACCCGCAGGTCTACCCGGGAGAGGCCCCGCGTACCGGGAGCAGGAGAACCGGAGGGAAAGCAA
>JAKSXO010000172.1:132500-135000 GCA_024509115.1 Crotalus helleri | reverse complement strand
AAGTGGCGGTAAGAGGGTCCGGTCATGGTTACGGCTGGCCCTGTCGCCAGAAATCTCCGCGCACAAATCTATGGCGGGCGCCGTTCTCCGTACCGGAGGTTGGCCGAGGGCTAGGCGGCCGGCGAGGCCGGGGCTCCTGGAAGCCTGTGCCGGCTCGGCCCGGCACGGCCTTCCCCTTGGCGTCTTCCGGGGTATACCGAGACAGCTCGGAGGCACTTGGCCGCCGCCGGTCGCCGGTCGCCAGGAGGACTCCGAAAGGGCGTCGGCGTGCCCGTACTTCACCGGCGTCCTTCCGGCGACCTCCGCGGTCGCCCCGGCGTCGACCGGAGAGCGTTCTGTCGCAGGGTCGTGCGCACGGCCCGGTCTACCCGAAGGTCTACCCGGCAGAGGTCCGGTCTACAAGGGGGCCGGTGGGGAATCCGTGCATCGCCTGACTGATTTTCCCGTAGGTTCCTGCCTGCCTGCCTGCCTACCTACCTCCCTACCGCGGACGGTCAAACCGGTCGCCGGTCGCCAGGAGTAGCCCGGAACGGCGTCTGCGTGCGGAGTGTCCGCCGTCGTCGGTCCGGGAAACTCCGACGTCGCCACGGCGTGCACCGGGAGTCGTTCTGCTGCAGTGCCGGGCCTCGGGATCGGTCTGGCTGAAGGTCTACCCGGTAGAGGCCCGGTCTACCCGGGAACAGGCGAACCGGAGGGAAATCCGAGCATCGCCTAACAGAAGGGTGAGATTTTGACGTAGGTGCCTCCGTTCCTCCCTCCCTCCCTCCCTCCCTCCCTCCCTCCCTTCCTTCCTTCCGGAGGCACTTGGCTGCCGCGGACGGGCATACCGGTCACCGGTCGCCAGGAGAAGTCCGGAACGGCGCGGTGGGCGCAGAATCCGCCGTGGTCGTTACGGGAACCTGCGCGGTCGCCACGGCTTGGATCGGGGGCGGGGGCGGGGCCCTTCTGCCAGTGGCTGGCATGAGGATCGGTCTACCCGTAGGTCTATTCTGTAGAGGCCCGGTGTACAGGCGAACCGGACGGTCAAACCGGTCGCCGGTCGCCAGGAGTAGCCCGGAACGGCGTCGGCGTGCGGAGTGGCCGCCGTCGTCGTTTCGGGAAACTCCGCCGTCGCCACGGCGTGCACCGGGAGTCGTTCTGATGCAGTGCCGGGAATCGGGATCGGTCTAGCTGCGGGTCTACCCGGTAGAGGCCCGGTCTACCCGCAAGAGGCCCGGTGTACCCGGGAACAGGCGAACCGGGGGGAAATCCGAGCATCGCCTAACAGGAGGGTGAGATTTTGACGTAGGTACCTCCGTTCCTTCCTTCCTTCCTCCCTCCCTTCCTTTTTTCCGGAGGCACTTGGCTGCCGCGGACGGGCATACCGGTCACCGGTCGCCAGGAGAAGTCCGGAACGGCGCGGTGGGCGCAGAATCCGCCGTCGTCGTTACGGGAACCTCCGCGGTCGCCCCGGCGTGGATCGGGAGGGGGGGGCCTTCTGCCGGTGGCTGGCATCAGGATCGGTCTACCCGTAGGTCTATTCTGTAGAGGCCCGGTGTACAGGCGAACCGGACGGTCAAACCGGTCGCCGGTCGCCAGGAGTAGCCCGGAACGGCGTCGGCGTGCGGAGTGTCCGCCGTCGTCGTTTCGGGAAACTCCGCCGTCGCCACGGCGTGCACCGGGAGTCGTTCTGCTGCAGTGCCGGGCCTCGGGATCGGTCTAGCTGAAGGTCTACCCGGTAGAGGCCCGGTCTACCCGGGAACAGGCGAACCGGGTGGGGGGGAATCCGAGCATCGCCTAACAGGAGGGTGAGATTTTGACGTAGGTACGTACCTCCCTCCCTCCCTCCCTCCCTCCCTCCCAGAGGCAGTTAGCTGCCGCGGACGGGCATACCGGTCGCCGGTCGCCCGTAGAAGTCCGGAACGGCGTCGGTGCGCTCAGAGTCCGCCGTGGTCGTTCCGGGAAACTCCGCGGTCGCACCGGCGTGGAGCGGGGGGGGGCCTTCTACCGCAGCAGCTGGCATCAGGATCGGTCTACCCAGAGGTCTATTCGGTAGAGGCCCGGTCTACCCAAGAGAGGCCCGGTGTACCTGGGAACAGAAGAACCGAAGGGAAATCCGAGCATCGCATGAAAGGCTGGTGAGATTTTGCTTTAGGTGCGTAGCTACCTTCCTTCCTTCCTTCCTTCCTTCCTTCCTTGCTTGCTTCCTTCCTTCCTTCCTTCCTTCCTTCCTTCCTCCCTCTCTCCCTCCCTCCCTCGCTCCCTCCCTCCCTTCGGGAGGTACTTGGCCGCCGCAGACGGGAAAACGTGTCAGCGCTCGCCAGGAGGAGTCCGGAACGGCGTCGGCGTGCGCAGAGTCCGCCGTCGACGGTCTGGGAACCTCGGCGGTCGCCCCTGATTGGACCAGGGGTCGTTCTGCCACAGTGGCGGGTGGTGGGATCGTTCTACCCGCAGGTCTACCCGGGAGAGGCCCCGCGTACCGGGAGCAGGAGAACCGGAGGGAAAGCAATCTCTCTCTCTG
>JAKSXO010000172.1:120000-122500 GCA_024509115.1 Crotalus helleri | reverse complement strand
TGGCGGTAAGAGGGTCCGGTCATGGTTACGGCTGGCCCTGTCGCCAGAAATCTCCGCGCACAAATCTATGGTGGGCGCCGTTCTCCGTACCGGAGGTTGGCCGAGGGCTAGGCGGCCGGCGAGGCCGGGGCTCCTGGAAGCCTGTGCCGGCTCGGCCCGGCACGGCCTTCCCCTTGGCGTCTTCCGGGGTATACCGAGACAGCTCGGAGGCACTTGGCCGCCGCCGGTCGCCGGTCGCCAGGAGGACTCCGAAAGGGCGTCGGCGTGCCCGTACTTCACCGGCGTCCTTCCGGCGACCTCCGCGGTCGCCCCGGCGTCGACCGGAAAGCGTTCTGTCGCAGGGTCGTGCGCACGGCCCGGTCTACCCGAAGGTCTACCCGGCAGAGGTCCGGTCTACAAGGGGGCCGGTGGGGAATCCGTGCATCGCCTGACTGATTTTCCCGTAGGTTCCTGCCTGCCTGCCTGCCTACCTACCTCCCTACCGCGGACGGTCAAACCGGTCGCCGGTCGCCAGGAGTAGCCCGGAACGGCGTCTGCGTGCGGAGTGTCCGCCGTCGTCGGTCCGGGAAACTCCGACGTCGCCACGGCGTGCACCGGGAGTCGTTCTGCTGCAGTGCCGGGCCTCGGGATCGGTCTGGCTGAAGGTCTACCCGGTAGAGGCCCGGTCTACCCGGGAACAGGCGAACCGGAGGGAAATCCGAGAATCGCCTAACAGGAGGGTGAGATTTTGACGTAGGTGCCTCCGTTCCTCCCTCCCTCCCTCCCTCCCTCCCTCCCTCCCTTCCTTCCTTCCGGAGGCACTTGGCTGCCGCGGACGGGCATACCGGTCACCGGTCGCCAGGAGAAGTCCGGAACGGCGCGGTGGGCGCAGAATCCGCCGTGGTCGTTACGGGAACCTGCGCGGTCGCCACGGCTTGGATCGGGGGCGGGGGCGGGGCCCTTCTGCCAGTGGCTGGCATGAGGATCGGTCTACCCGTAGGTCTATTCTGTAGAGGCCCGGTGTACAGGCGAACCGGACGGTCAAACCGGTCGCCGGTCGCCAGGAGTAGCCCGGAACGGCGTCGGCGTGCGGAGTGGCCGCCGTCGTCGTTTCGGGAAACTCCGCCGTCGCCACGGCGTGCACCGGGAGTCGTTCTGATGCAGTGCCGGGAATCGGGATCGGTCTAACTGCGGGTCTACCCGGTAGAGGCCCGGTCTACCCGCAAGAGGCCCGGTGTACCCGGGAACAGGCGAACCGGGGGGAAATCCGAGCATCGCCTAACAGGAGGGTGAGATTTTGACGTAGGTACCTCCGTTCCTTCCTTCCTTCCTCCCTCCCTTCCTTTTTTCCGGAGGCACTTGGCTGCCGCGGACGGGCATACCGGTCACCGGTCGCCAGGAGAAGTCCGGAACGGCGCGGTGGGCGCAGAATCCGCCGTCGTCGTTACGGGAACCTCCGCGGTCGCCCCGGCGTGGATCGGGAGGGGGGGGCCTTCTGCCGGTGGCTGGCATCAGGATCGGTCTACCCGTAGGTCTATTCTGTAGAGGCCCGGTGTACAGGCGAACCGGACGGTCAAACCGGTCGCCGGTCGCCAGGAGTAGCCCGGAACGGCGTCGGCGTGCGGAGTGTCCGCCGTCGTCGTTTCGGGAAACTCCGCCGTCGCCACGGCGTGCACCGGGAGTCGTTCTGCTGCAGTGCCGGGCCTCGGGATCGGTCTAGCTGAAGGTCTACCCGGTAGAGGCCCGGTCTACCCGGGAACAGGCGAACCGGGTGGGGGGGAATCCGAGCATCGCCTAACAGGAGGGTGAGATTTTGACGTAGGTACGTACCTCCCTCCCTCCCTCCCTCCCTCCCTCCCAGAGGCAGTTAGCTGCCGCGGACGGGCATACCGGTCGCCGGTCGCCCGTAGAAGTCCGGAACGGCGTCGGTGCGCTCAGAGTCCGCCGTGGTCGTTCCGGGAAACTCCGCGGTCGCACCGGCGTGGAGCGGGGGGGGGCCTTCTACCGCAGCAGCTGGCATCAGGATCGGTCTACCCAGAGGTCTATTCGGTAGAGGCCCGGTCTACCCAAGAGAGGCCCGGTGTACCTGGGAACAGAAAAACCGAAGGGAAATCCGAGCATCGCATGAAAGGCTGGTGAGATTTTGCTTTAGGTGCGTAGCTACCTTCCTTCCTTCCTTCCTTCCTTCCTTGCTTGCTTCCTTCCTTCCTTCCTTCCTTCCTTCCTTCCTTCCTCCCTCTCTCCCTCCCTCCCTCGCTCCCTCCCTCCCTTCGGGAGGTACTTGGCCGCCGCAGACGGGAAAACGTGTCAGCGCTCGCCAGGAGGAGTCCGGAACGGCGTCGGCGTGCGCAGAGTCCGCCGTCGACGGTCTGGGAACCTCGGCGGTCGCCCCTGATTGGACCAGGGGTCGTTCTGCCACAGTGGCGGGTGGTGGGATCGTTCTACCCGCAGGTCTACCCGGGAGAGGCCCCGCGTACCGGGAGCAGGAGAACCGGAGGGAAAGCAATCTCTCTCTCTGTTT
>JAKSXO010000172.1:107500-110000 GCA_024509115.1 Crotalus helleri | reverse complement strand
CGGTAAGAGGGTCCGGTCATGGTTACGGCTGGCCCTGTCGCCAGAAATCTCCGCGCACAAATCTATGGCGGGCGCCGTTCTCCGTACCGGAGGTTGGCCGAGGGCTAGGCGGCCGGCGAGGCCGGGGCTCCTGGAAGCCTGTGCCGGCTCGGCCCGGCACGGCCTTCCCCTTGGCGTCTTCCGGGGTATACCGAGACAGCTCGGAGGCACTTGGCCGCCGCCGGTCGCCGGTCGCCAGGAGGACTCCGAAAGGGCGTCGGCGTGCCCGTACTTCACCGGCGTCCTTCCGGCGACCTCCGCGGTCGCCCCGGCGTCGACCGGAGAGCGTTCTGTCGCAGGGTCGTGCGCACGGCCCGGTCTACCCGAAGGTCTACCCGGCAGAGGTCCGGTCTACAAGGGGGCCGGTGGGGAATCCGTGCATCGCCTGACTGATTTTCCCGTAGGTTCCTGCCTGCCTGCCTGCCTACCTACCTCCCTACCGCGGACGGTCAAACCGGTCGCCGGTCGCCAGGAGTAGCCCGGAACGGCGTCTGCGTGCGGAGTGTCCGCCGTCGTCGGTCCGGGAAACTCCGACGTCGCCACGGCGTGCACCGGGAGTCGTTCTGCTGCAGTGCCGGGCCTCGGGATCGGTCTGGCTGAAGGTCTACCCGGTAGAGGCCCGGTCTACCCGGGAACAGGCGAACCGGAGGGAAATCCGAGCATCGCCTAACAGGAGGGTGAGATTTTGACGTAGGTGCCTCCGTTCCTCCCTCCCTCCCTCCCTCCCTCCCTCCCTCCCTTCCTTCCTTCCGGAGGCACTTGGCTGCCGCGGACGGGCATACCGGTCACCGGTCGCCAGGAGAAGTCCGGAACGGCGCGGTGGGCGCAGAATCCGCCGTGGTCGTTACGGGAACCTGCGCGGTCGCCACGGCTTGGATCGGGGGCGGGGGCGGGGCCCTTCTGCCAGTGGCTGGCATGAGGATCGGTCTACCCGTAGGTCTATTCTGTAGAGGCCCGGTGTACAGGCGAACCGGACGGTCAAACCGGTCGCCGGTCGCCAGGAGTAGCCCGGAACGGCGTCGGCGTGCGGAGTGGCCGCCGTCGTCGTTTCGGGAAACTCCGCCGTCGCCACGGCGTGCACCGGGAGTCGTTCTGATGCAGTGCCGGGAATCGGGATCGGTCTAGCTGCGGGTCTACCCGGTAGAGGCCCGGTCTACCCGCAAGAGGCCCGGTGTACCCGGGAACAGGCGAACCGGGGGGAAATCCGAGCATCGCCTAACAGGAGGGTGAGATTTTGACGTAGGTACCTCCGTTCCTTCCTTCCTTCCTCCCTCCCTTCCTTTTTTCCGGAGGCACTTGGCTGCCGCGGACGGGCATACCGGTCACCGGTCGCCAGGAGAAGTCCGGAACGGCGCGGTGGGCGCAGAATCCGCCGTCGTCGTTACGGGAACCTCCGCGGTCACCCCGGCGTGGATCGGGAGGGGGGGCCTTCTGCCGGTGGCTGGCATCAGGATCGGTCTACCCGTAGGTCTATTCTGTAGAGGCCCGGTGTACAGGCGAACCGGACGGTCAAACCGGTCGCCGGTCGCCAGGAGTAGCCCGGAACGGCGTCGGCGTGCGGAGTGTCCGCCGTCGTCGTTTCGGGAAACTCCGCCGTCGCCACGGCGTGCACCGGGAGTCGTTCTGCTGCAGTGCCGGGCCTCGGGATCGGTCTAGCTGAAGGTCTACCCGGTAGAGGCCCGGTCTACCCGGGAACAGGCGAACCGGGTGGGGGGGAATCCGAGCATCGCCTAACAGGAGGGTGAGATTTTGACGTAGGTACGTACCTCCCTCCCTCCCTCCCTCCCTCCCTCCCTCCCAGAGGCAGTTAGCTGCCGCGGACGGGCATACCGGTCGCCGGTCGCCCGTAGAAGTCCGGAACGGCGTCGGTGCGCTCAGAGTCCGCCGTGGTCGTTCCGGGAAACTCCGCGGTCGCACCGGCGTGGAGCGGGGGGGGCCTTCTACCGCAGCAGCTGGCATCAGGATCGGTCTACCCAGAGGTCTATTCGGTAGAGGCCCGGTCTACCCAAGAGAGGCCCGGTGTACCTGGGAACAGAAGAACCGAAGGGAAATCCGAGCATCGCATGAAAGGCTGGTGAGATTTTGCTTTAGGTGCGTAGCTACCTTCCTTCCTTCCTTCCTTCCTTCCTTCCTTCCTTCCTTCCTTGCTTGCTTCCTTCCTTCCTTCCTTCCTTCCTTCCTTCCTCCCTCTCTCCCTCCCTCCCTCGCTCCCTCCCTCCCTTCGGGAGGTACTTGGCCGCCGCAGACGGGAAAACGTGTCAGCGCTCGCCAGGAGGAGTCCGGAACGGCGTCGGCGTGCGCAGAGTCCGCCGTCGACGGTCTGGGAACCTCGGCGGTCGCCCCTGATTGGACCAGGGGTCGTTCTGCCACAGTGGCGGGTGGTGGGATCGTTCTACCCGCAGGTCTACCCGGGAGAGGCCCCGCGTACCGGGAGCAGGAGAACCGGAGGGAAAGCAATCTC
>JAKSXO010000172.1:95000-97500 GCA_024509115.1 Crotalus helleri | reverse complement strand
GACAAGTGGCGGTAAGAGGGTCCGGTCATGGTTACGGCTGGCCCTGTCGCCAGAAATCTCCGCGCACAAATCTATGGCGGGCGCCGTTCTCCGTACCGGAGGTTGGCCGAGGGCTAGGCGGCCGGCGAGGCCGGGGCTCCTGGAAGCCTGTGCCGGCTCGGCCCGGCACGGCCTTCCCCTTGGCGTCTTCCGGGGTATACCGAGACAGCTCGGAGGCACTTGGCCGCCGCCGGTCGCCGGTCGCCAGGAGGACTCCGAAAGGGCGTCGGCGTGCCCGTACTTCACCGGCGTCCTTCCGGCGACCTCCGCGGTCGCCCCGGCGTCGACCGGAGAGCGTTCTGTCGCAGGGTCGTGCGCACGGCCCGGTCTACCCGAAGGTCTACCCGGCAGAGGTCCGGTCTACAAGGGGGCCGGTGGGGAATCCGTGCATCGCCTGACTGATTTTCCCGTAGGTTCCTGCCTGCCTGCCTGCCTACCTACCTCCCTACCGCGGACGGTCAAACCGGTCGCCGGTCGCCAGGAGTAGCCCGGAACGGCGTCTGCGTGCGGAGTGTCCGCCGTCGTCGGTCCGGGAAACTCCGACGTCGCCACGGCGTGCACCGGGAGTCGTTCTGCTGCAGTGCCGGGCCTCGGGATCGGTCTGGCTGAAGGTCTACCCGGTAGAGGCCCGGTCTACCCGGGAACAGGCGAACCGGAGGGAAATCCGAGCATCGCCTAACAGGAGGGTGAGATTTTGACGTAGGTGCCTCCGTTCCTCCCTCCCTCCCTCCCTCCCTCCCTCCCTCCCTTCCTTCCTTCCGGAGGCACTTGGCTGCCGCGGACGGGCATACCGGTCACCGGTCGCCAGGAGAAGTCCGGAACGGCGCGGTGGGCGCAGAATCCGCCGTGGTCGTTACGGGAACCTGCGCGGTCGCCACGGCTTGGATCGGGGGCGGGGGCGGGGCCCTTCTGCCAGTGGCTGGCATGAGGATCGGTCTACCCGTAGGTCTATTCTGTAGAGGCCCGGTGTACAGGCGAACCGGACGGTCAAACCGGTCGCCGGTCGCCAGGAGTAGCCCGGAACGGCGTCGGCGTGCGGAGTGGCCGCCGTCGTCGTTTCGGGAAACTCCGCCGTCGCCACGGCGTGCACCGGGAGTCGTTCTGATGCAGTGCCGGGAATCGGGATCGGTCTAGCTGCGGGTCTACCCGGTAGAGGCCCGGTCTACCCGCAAGAGGCCCGGTGTACCCGGGAACAGGCGAACCGGGGGGAAATCCGAGCATCGCCTAACAGGAGGGTGAGATTTTGACGTAGGTACCTCCGTTCCTTCCTTCCTTCCTCCCTCCCTTCCTTTTTTCCGGAGGCACTTGGCTGCCGCGGACGGGCATACCGGTCACCGGTCGCCAGGAGAAGTCCGGAACGGCGCGGTGGGCGCAGAATCCGCCGTCGTCGTTACGGGAACCTCCGCGGTCGCCCCGGCGTGGATCGGGAGGGGGGGGCCTTCTGCCGGTGGCTGGCATCAGGATCGGTCTACCCGTAGGTCTATTCTGTAGAGGCCCGGTGTACAGGCGAACCGGACGGTCAAACCGGTCGCCGGTCGCCAGGAGTAGCCCGGAACGGCGTCGGCGTGCGGAGTGTCCGCCGTCGTCGTTTCGGGAAACTCCGCCGTCGCCACGGCGTGCACCGGGAGTCGTTCTGCTGCAGTGCCGGGCCTCGGGATCGGTCTAGCTGAAGGTCTACCCGGTAGAGGCCCGGTCTACCCGGGAACAGGCGAACCGGGTGGGGGGGAATCCGAGCATCGCCTAACAGGAGGGTGAGATTTTGACGTAGGTACGTACCTCCCTCCCTCCCTCCCTCCCTCCCTCCCTCCCAGAGGCAGTTAGCTGCCGCGGACGGGCATACCGGTCGCCGGTCGCCCGTAGAAGTCCGGAACGGCGTCGGTGCGCTCAGAGTCCGCCGTGGTCGTTCCGGGAAACTCCGCGGTCGCACCGGCGTGGAGCGGGGGGGGGGGGCCTTCTACCGCAGCAGCTGGCATCAGGATCGGTCTACCCAGAGGTCTATTCGGTAGAGGCCCGGTCTACCCAAGAGAGGCCCGGTGTACCTGGGAACAGAAGAACCGAAGGGAAATCCGAGCATCGCATGAAAGGCTGGTGAGATTTTGCTTTAGGTGCGTAGCTACCTTCCTTCCTTCCTTCCTTCCTTCCTTCCTTCCTTGCTTGCTTCCTTCCTTCCTTCCTTCCTTCCTTCCTTCCTCCCTCTCTCCCTCCCTCCCTCGCTCCCTCCCTCCCTTCGGGAGGTACTTGGCCGCCGCAGACGGGAAAACGTGTCAGCGCTCGCCAGGAGGAGTCCGGAACGGCGTCGGCGTGCGCAGAGTCCGCCGTCGACGGTCTGGGAACCTCGGCGGTCGCCCCTGATTGGACCAGGGGTCGTTCTGCCACAGTGGCGGGTGGTGGGATCGTTCTACCCGCAGGTCTACCCGGGAGAGGCCCCGCGTACCGGGAGCAGGAGAACCGGAGGGAAAGC
>JAKSXO010000171.1:260000-262470 GCA_024509115.1 Crotalus helleri | reverse complement strand
AATCTATGGCGGGCGCCGTTCTCCGTACCGGAGGTTGGCCGAGGGCTAGGCGGCCGGCGAGGCCGGGGCTCCTGGAAGCCTGTGCCGGCTCGGCCCGGCACGGCCTTCCCCTTGGCGTCTTCCGGGGTATACCGAGACAGCTCGGAGGCACTTGGCCGCCGCCGGTCGCCGGTCGCCAGGAGGACTCCGAAAGGGCGTCGGCGTGCCCGTACTTCACCGGCGTCCTTCCGGCGACCTCCGCGGTCGCCCCGGCGTCGACCGGAGAGCGTTCTGTCGCAGGGTCGTGCGCACGGCCCGGTCTACCCGAAGGTCTACCCGGCAGAGGTCCGGTCTACAAGGGGGCCGGTGGGGAATCCGTGCATCGCCTGACTGATTTTCCCGTAGGTTCCTGCCTGCCTGCCTGCCTACCTACCTCCCTACCGCGGACGGTCAAACCGGTCGCCGGTCGCCAGGAGTAGCCCGGAACGGCGTCTGCGTGCGGAGTGTCCGCCGTCGTCGGTCCGGGAAACTCCGACGTCGCCACGGCGTGCACCGGGAGTCGTTCTGCTGCAGTGCCGGGCCTCGGGATCGGTCTGGCTGAAGGTCTACCCGGTAGAGGCCCGGTCTACCCGGGAACAGGCGAACCGGAGGGAAATCCGAGCATCGCCTAACAGGAGGGTGAGATTTTGACGTAGGTGCCTCCGTTCCTCCCTCCCTCCCTCCCTCCCTCCCTCCCTCCCTCCCTTCCTTCCTTCCGGAGGCACTTGGCTGCCGCGGACGGGCATACCGGTCACCGGTCGCCAGGAGAAGTCCGGAACGGCGCGGTGGGCGCAGAATCCGCCGTGGTCGTTACGGGAACCTGCGCGGTCGCCACGGCTTGGATCGGGGGCGGGGGCGGGGCCCTTCTGCCAGTGGCTGGCATGAGGATCGGTCTACCCGTAGGTCTATTCTGTAGAGGCCCGGTGTACAGGCGAACCGGACGGTCAAACCGGTCGCCGGTCGCCAGGAGTAGCCCGGAACGGCGTCGGCGTGCGGAGTGGCCGCCGTCGTCGTTTCGGGAAACTCCGCCGTCGCCACGGCGTGCACCGGGAGTCGTTCTGATGCAGTGCCGGGAATCGGGATCGGTCTAGCTGCGGGTCTACCCGGTAGAGGCCCGGTCTACCCGCAAGAGGCCCGGTGTACCCGGGAACAGGCGAACCGGGGGGAAATCCGAGCATCGCCTAACAGGAGGGTGAGATTTTGACGTAGGTACCTCCGTTCCTTCCTTCCTTCCTCCCTCCCTTCCTTTTTTCCGGAGGCACTTGGCTGCCGCGGACGGGCATACCGGTCACCGGTCGCCAGGAGAAGTCCGGAACGGCGCGGTGGGCGCAGAATCCGCCGTCGTCGTTACGGGAACCTCCGCGGTCGCCCCGGCGTGGATCGGGAGGGGGGGGCCTTCTGCCGGTGGCTGGCATCAGGATCGGTCTACCCGTAGGTCTATTCTGTAGAGGCCCGGTGTACAGGCGAACCGGACGGTCAAACCGGTCGCCGGTCGCCAGGAGTAGCCCGGAACGGCGTCGGCGTGCGGAGTGTCCGCCGTCGTCGTTTCGGGAAACTCCGCCGTCGCCACGGCGTGCACCGGGAGTCGTTCTGCTGCAGTGCCGGGCCTCGGGATCGGTCTAGCTGAAGGTCTACCCGGTAGAGGCCCGGTCTACCCGGGAACAGGCGAACCGGGTGGGGGGGAATCCGAGCATCGCCTAACAGGAGGGTGAGATTTTGACGTAGGTACGTACCTCCCTCCCTCCCTCCCTCCCTCCCTCCCTCCCAGAGGCAGTTAGCTGCCGCGGACGGGCATACCGGTCGCCGGTCGCCCGTAGAAGTCCGGAACGGCGTCGGTGCGCTCAGAGTCCGCCGTGGTCGTTCCGGGAAACTCCGCGGTCGCACCGGCGTGGAGCGGGGGGGGGCCTTCTACCGCAGCAGCTGGCATCAGGATCGGTCTACCCAGAGGTCTATTCGGTAGAGGCCCGGTCTACCCAAGAGAGGCCCGGTGTACCTGGGAACAGAAGAACCGAAGGGAAATCCGAGCATCGCATGAAAGGCTGGTGAGATTTTGCTTTAGGTGCGTAGCTACCTTCCTTCCTTCCTTCCTTCCTTCCTTCCTTGCTTGCTTCCTTCCTTCCTTCCTTCCTTCCTTCCTTCCTCCCTCTCTCCCTCCCTCCCTCGCTCCCTCCCTCCCTTCGGGAGGTACTTGGCCGCCGCAGACGGGAAAACGTGTCAGCGCTCGCCAGGAGGAGTCCGGAACGGCGTCGGCGTGCGCAGAGTCCGCCGTCGACGGTCTGGGAACCTCGGCGGTCGCCCCTGATTGGACCAGGGGTCGTTCTGCCACAGTGGCGGGTGGTGGGATCGTTCTACCCGCAGGTCTACCCGGGAGAGGCCCCGCGTACCGGGAGCAGGAGAACCGGAGGGAAAGCAATCTCTCTCTCTGTTTTTGTGTGTGCGTGCGTGAGCGACT
>JAKSXO010000171.1:247500-250000 GCA_024509115.1 Crotalus helleri | reverse complement strand
CGGCTGGCCCTGTCGCCAGAAATCTCCGCGCACAAATCTATGGCGGGCGCCGTTCTCCGTACCGGAGGTTGGCCGAGGGCTAGGCGGCCGGCGAGGCCGGGGCTCCTGGAAGCCTGTGCCGGCTCGGCCCGGCACGGCCTTCCCCTTGGCGTCTTCCGGGGTATACCGAGACAGCTCGGAGGCACTTGGCCGCCGCCGGTCGCCGGTCGCCAGGAGGACTCCGAAAGGGCGTCGGCGTGCCCGTACTTCACCGGCGTCCTTCCGGCGACCTCCGCGGTCGCCCCGGCGTCGACCGGAGAGCGTTCTGTCGCAGGGTCGTGCGCACGGCCCGGTCTACCCGAAGGTCTACCCGGCAGAGGTCCGGTCTACAAGGGGGCCGGTGGGGAATCCGTGCATCGCCTGACTGATTTTCCCGTAGGTTCCTGCCTGCCTGCCTGCCTACCTACCTCCCTACCGCGGACGGTCAAACCGGTCGCCGGTCGCCAGGAGTAGCCCGGAACGGCGTCTGCGTGCGGAGTGTCCGCCGTCGTCGGTCCGGGAAACTCCGACGTCGCCACGGCGTGCACCGGGAGTCGTTCTGCTGCAGTGCCGGGCCTCGGGATCGGTCTGGCTGAAGGTCTACCCGGTAGAGGCCCGGTCTACCCGGGAACAGGCGAACCGGAGGGAAATCCGAGCATCGCCTAACAGGAGGGTGAGATTTTGACGTAGGTGCCTCCGTTCCTCCCTCCCTCCCTCCCTCCCTCCCTCCCTCCCTCCCTTCCTTCCTTCCGGAGGCACTTGGCTGCCGCGGACGGGCATACCGGTCACCGGTCGCCAGGAGAAGTCCGGAACGGCGCGGTGGGCGCAGAATCCGCCGTGGTCGTTACGGGAACCTGCGCGGTCGCCACGGCTTGGATCGGGGGCGGGGGCGGGGCCCTTCTGCCAGTGGCTGGCATGAGGATCGGTCTACCCGTAGGTCTATTCTGTAGAGGCCCGGTGTACAGGCGAACCGGACGGTCAAACCGGTCGCCGGTCGCCAGGAGTAGCCCGGAACGGCGTCGGCGTGCGGAGTGGCCGCCGTCGTCGTTTCGGGAAACTCCGCCGTCGCCACGGCGTGCACCGGGAGTCGTTCTGATGCAGTGCCGGGAATCGGGATCGGTCTAGCTGCGGGTCTACCCGGTAGAGGCCCGGTCTACCCGCAAGAGGCCCGGTGTACCCGGGAACAGGCGAACCGGGGGGAAATCCGAGCATCGCCTAACAGGAGGGTGAGATTTTGACGTAGGTACCTCCGTTCCTTCCTTCCTTCCTCCCTCCCTTCCTTTTTTCCGGAGGCACTTGGCTGCCGCGGACGGGCATACCGGTCACCGGTCGCCAGGAGAAGTCCGGAACGGCGCGGTGGGCGCAGAATCCGCCGTCGTCGTTACGGGAACCTCCGCGGTCGCCCCGGCGTGGATCGGGAGGGGGGGGCCTTCTGCCGGTGGCTGGCATCAGGATCGGTCTACCCGTAGGTCTATTCTGTAGAGGCCCGGTGTACAGGCGAACCGGACGGTCAAACCGGTCGCCGGTCGCCAGGAGTAGCCCGGAACGGCGTCGGCGTGCGGAGTGTCCGCCGTCGTCGTTTCGGGAAACTCCGCCGTCGCCACGGCGTGCACCGGGAGTCGTTCTGCTGCAGTGCCGGGCCTCGGGATCGGTCTAGCTGAAGGTCTACCCGGTAGAGGCCCGGTCTACCCGGGAACAGGCGAACCGGGTGGGGGGGAATCCGAGCATCGCCTAACAGGAGGGTGAGATTTTGACGTAGGTACGTACCTCCCTCCCTCCCTCCCTCCCTCCCTCCCTCCCTCCCAGAGGCAGTTAGCTGCCGCGGACGGGCATACCGGTCGCCGGTCGCCCGTAGAAGTCCGGAACGGCGTCGGTGCGCTCAGAGTCCGCCGTGGTCGTTCCGGGAAACTCCGCGGTCGCACCGGCGTGGAGCGGGGGGGGGCCTTCTACCGCAGCAGCTGGCATCAGGATCGGTCTACCCAGAGGTCTATTCGGTAGAGGCCCGGTCTACCCAAGAGAGGCCCGGTGTACCTGGGAACAGAAGAACCGAAGGGAAATCCGAGCATCGCATGAAAGGCTGGTGAGATTTTGCTTTAGGTGCGTAGCTACCTTCCTTCCTTCCTTCCTTCCTTCCTTCCTTGCTTGCTTCCTTCCTTCCTTCCTTCCTTCCTTCCTTCCTCCCTCTCTCCCTCCCTCCCTCGCTCCCTCCCTCCCTTCGGGAGGTACTTGGCCGCCGCAGACGGGAAAACGTGTCAGCGCTCGCCAGGAGGAGTCCGGAACGGCGTCGGCGTGCGCAGAGTCCGCCGTCGACGGTCTGGGAACCTCGGCGGTCGCCCCTGATTGGACCAGGGGTCGTTCTGCCACAGTGGCGGGTGGTGGGATCGTTCTACCCGCAGGTCTACCCGGGAGAGGCCCCGCGTACCGGGAGCAGGAGAACCGGAGGGAAAGCAATCTCTCTCTCTGTTTTTGTGTGTGCGTGCGT
>JAKSXO010000171.1:235000-237500 GCA_024509115.1 Crotalus helleri | reverse complement strand
CATGGTTACGGCTGGCCCTGTCGCCAGAAATCTCCGCGCACAAATCTATGGCGGGCGCCGTTCTCCGTACCGGAGGTTGGCCGAGGGCTAGGCGGCCGGCGAGGCCGGGGCTCCTGGAAGCCTGTGCCGGCTCGGCCCGGCACGGCCTTCCCCTTGGCGTCTTCCGGGGTATACCGAGACAGCTCGGAGGCACTTGGCCGCCGCCGGTCGCCGGTCGCCAGGAGGACTCCGAAAGGGCGTCGGCGTGCCCGTACTTCACCGGCGTCCTTCCGGCGACCTCCGCGGTCGCCCCGGCGTCGACCGGAGAGCGTTCTGTCGCAGGGTCGTGCGCACGGCCCGGTCTACCCGAAGGTCTACCCGGCAGAGGTCCGGTCTACAAGGGGGCCGGTGGGGAATCCGTGCATCGCCTGACTGATTTTCCCGTAGGTTCCTGCCTGCCTGCCTGC
This sequence comes from Crotalus helleri, assembly GCA_024509115.1. Taxonomy (NCBI): domain Eukaryota; kingdom Metazoa; phylum Chordata; class Lepidosauria; order Squamata; family Viperidae; genus Crotalus; species Crotalus helleri. The sequence goes on along the minus strand of JAKSXO010000171.1, from coordinate 237,054 downwards.
CTACCTACCTCCCTACCGCGGACGGTCAAACCGGTCGCCGGTCGCCAGGAGTAGCCCGGAACGGCGTCTGCGTGCGGAGTGTCCGCCGTCGTCGGTCCGGGAAACTCCGACGTCGCCACGGCGTGCACCGGGAGTCGTTCTGCTGCAGTGCCGGGCCTCGGGATCGGTCTGGCTGAAGGTCTACCCGGTAGAGGCCCGGTCTACCCGGGAACAGGCGAACCGGAGGGAAATCCGAGCATCGCCTAACAGGAGGGTGAGATTTTGACGTAGGTGCCTCCGTTCCTCCCTCCCTCCCTCCCTCCCTCCCTCCCTCCCTTCCTTCCTTCCGGAGGCACTTGGCTGCCGCGGACGGGCATACCGGTCACCGGTCGCCAGGAGAAGTCCGGAACGGCGCGGTGGGCGCAGAATCCGCCGTGGTCGTTACGGGAACCTGCGCGGTCGCCACGGCTTGGATCGGGGGCGGGGGCGGGGCCCTTCTGCCAGTGGCTGGCATGAGGATCGGTCTACCCGTAGGTCTATTCTGTAGAGGCCCGGTGTACAGGCGAACCGGACGGTCAAACCGGTCGCCGGTCGCCAGGAGTAGCCCGGAACGGCGTCGGCGTGCGGAGTGGCCGCCGTCGTCGTTTCGGGAAACTCCGCCGTCGCCACGGCGTGCACCGGGAGTCGTTCTGATGCAGTGCCGGGAATCGGGATCGGTCTAGCTGCGGGTCTACCCGGTAGAGGCCCGGTCTACCCGCAAGAGGCCCGGTGTACCCGGGAACAGGCGAACCGGGGGGAAATCCGAGCATCGCCTAACAGGAGGGTGAGATTTTGACGTAGGTACCTCCGTTCCTTCCTTCCTTCCTCCCTCCCTTCCTTTTTTCCGGAGGCACTTGGCTGCCGCGGACGGGCATACCGGTCACCGGTCGCCAGGAGAAGTCCGGAACGGCGCGGTGGGCGCAGAATCCGCCGTCGTCGTTACGGGAACCTCCGCGGTCGCCCCGGCGTGGATCGGGAGGGGGGGGCCTTCTGCCGGTGGCTGGCATCAGGATCGGTCTACCCGTAGGTCTATTCTGTAGAGGCCCGGTGTACAGGCGAACCGGACGGTCAAACCGGTCGCCGGTCGCCAGGAGTAGCCCGGAACGGCGTCGGCGTGCGGAGTGTCCGCCGTCGTCGTTTCGGGAAACTCCGCCGTCGCCACGGCGTGCACCGGGAGTCGTTCTGCTGCAGTGCCGGGCCTCGGGATCGGTCTAGCTGAAGGTCTACCCGGTAGAGGCCCGGTCTACCCGGGAACAGGCGAACCGGGTGGGGGGGAATCCGAGCATCGCCTAACAGGAGGGTGAGATTTTGACGTAGGTACGTACCTCCCTCCCTCCCTCCCTCCCTCCCTCCCTCCCTCCCAGAGGCAGTTAGCTGCCGCGGACGGGCATACCGGTCGCCGGTCGCCCGTAGAAGTCCGGAACGGCGTCGGTGCGCTCAGAGTCCGCCGTGGTCGTTCCGGGAAACTCCGCGGTCGCACCGGCGTGGAGCGGGGGGGGGCCTTCTACCGCAGCAGCTGGCATCAGGATCGGTCTACCCAGAGGTCTATTCGGTAGAGGCCCGGTCTACCCAAGAGAGGCCCGGTGTACCTGGGAACAGAAGAACCGAAGGGAAATCCGAGCATCGCATGAAAGGCTGGTGAGATTTTGCTTTAGGTGCGTAGCTACCTTCCTTCCTTCCTTCCTTCCTTCCTTCCTTGCTTGCTTCCTTCCTTCCTTCCTTCCTTCCTTCCTTCCTCCCTCTCTCCCTCCCTCCCTCGCTCCCTCCCTCCCTTCGGGAGGTACTTGGCCGCCGCAGACGGGAAAACGTGTCAGCGCTCGCCAGGAGGAGTCCGGAACGGCGTCGGCGTGCGCAGAGTCCGCCGTCGACGGTCTGGGAACCTCGGCGGTCGCCCCTGATTGGACCAGGGGTCGTTCTGCCACAGTGGCGGGTGGTGGGATCGTTCTACCCGCAGGTCTACCCGGGAGAGGCCCCGCGTACCGGGAGCAGGAGAACCGGAGGGAAAGCAATCTCTCTCTCTGTTTTTGTGTGTGCGT
>JAKSXO010000171.1:222500-225000 GCA_024509115.1 Crotalus helleri | reverse complement strand
CCGGTCATGGTTACGGCTGGCCCTGTCGCCAGAAATCTCCGCGCACAAATCTATGGCGGGCGCCGTTCTCCGTACCGGAGGTTGGCCGAGGGCTAGGCGGCCGGCGAGGCCGGGGCTCCTGGAAGCCTGTGCCGGCTCGGCCCGGCACGGCCTTCCCCTTGGCGTCTTCCGGGGTATACCGAGACAGCTCGGAGGCACTTGGCCGCCGCCGGTCGCCGGTCGCCAGGAGGACTCCGAAAGGGCGTCGGCGTGCCCGTACTTCACCGGCGTCCTTCCGGCGACCTCCGCGGTCGCCCCGGCGTCGACCGGAGAGCGTTCTGTCGCAGGGTCGTGCGCACGGCCCGGTCTACCCGAAGGTCTACCCGGCAGAGGTCCGGTCTACAAGGGGGCCGGTGGGGAATCCGTGCATCGCCTGACTGATTTTCCCGTAGGTTCCTGCCTGCCTGCCTGCCTACCTACCTCCCTACCGCGGACGGTCAAACCGGTCGCCGGTCGCCAGGAGTAGCCCGGAACGGCGTCTGCGTGCGGAGTGTCCGCCGTCGTCGGTCCGGGAAACTCCGACGTCGCCACGGCGTGCACCGGGAGTCGTTCTGCTGCAGTGCCGGGCCTCGGGATCGGTCTGGCTGAAGGTCTACCCGGTAGAGGCCCGGTCTACCCGGGAACAGGCGAACCGGAGGGAAATCCGAGCATCGCCTAACAGGAGGGTGAGATTTTGACGTAGGTGCCTCCGTTCCTCCCTCCCTCCCTCCCTCCCTCCCTCCCTCCCTTCCTTCCTTCCGGAGGCACTTGGCTGCCGCGGACGGGCATACCGGTCACCGGTCGCCAGGAGAAGTCCGGAACGGCGCGGTGGGCGCAGAATCCGCCGTGGTCGTTACGGGAACCTGCGCGGTCGCCACGGCTTGGATCGGGGGCGGGGGCGGGGCCCTTCTGCCAGTGGCTGGCATGAGGATCGGTCTACCCGTAGGTCTATTCTGTAGAGGCCCGGTGTACAGGCGAACCGGACGGTCAAACCGGTCGCCGGTCGCCAGGAGTAGCCCGGAACGGCGTCGGCGTGCGGAGTGGCCGCCGTCGTCGTTTCGGGAAACTCCGCCGTCGCCACGGCGTGCACCGGGAGTCGTTCTGATGCAGTGCCGGGAATCGGGATCGGTCTAGCTGCGGGTCTACCCGGTAGAGGCCCGGTCTACCCGCAAGAGGCCCGGTGTACCCGGGAACAGGCGAACCGGGGGGAAATCCGAGCATCGCCTAACAGGAGGGTGAGATTTTGACGTAGGTACCTCCGTTCCTTCCTTCCTTCCTCCCTCCCTTCCTTTTTTCCGGAGGCACTTGGCTGCCGCGGACGGGCATACCGGTCACCGGTCGCCAGGAGAAGTCCGGAACGGCGCGGTGGGCGCAGAATCCGCCGTCGTCGTTACGGGAACCTCCGCGGTCGCCCCGGCGTGGATCGGGAGGGGGGGGCCTTCTGCCGGTGGCTGGCATCAGGATCGGTCTACCCGTAGGTCTATTCTGTAGAGGCCCGGTGTACAGGCGAACCGGACGGTCAAACCGGTCGCCGGTCGCCAGGAGTAGCCCGGAACGGCGTCGGCGTGCGGAGTGTCCGCCGTCGTCGTTTCGGGAAACTCCGCCGTCGCCACGGCGTGCACCGGGAGTCGTTCTGCTGCAGTGCCGGGCCTCGGGATCGGTCTAGCTGAAGGTCTACCCGGTAGAGGCCCGGTCTACCCGGGAACAGGCGAACCGGGTGGGGGGGAATCCGAGCATCGCCTAACAGGAGGGTGAGATTTTGACGTAGGTACGTACCTCCCTCCCTCCCTCCCTCCCTCCCTCCCTCCCTCCCAGAGGCAGTTAGCTGCCGCGGACGGGCATACCGGTCGCCGGTCGCCCGTAGAAGTCCGGAACGGCGTCGGTGCGCTCAGAGTCCGCCGTGGTCGTTCCGGGAAACTCCGCGGTCGCACCGGCGTGGAGCGGGGGGGGGCCTTCTACCGCAGCAGCTGGCATCAGGATCGGTCTACCCAGAGGTCTATTCGGTAGAGGCCCGGTCTACCCAAGAGAGGCCCGGTGTACCTGGGAACAGAAGAACCGAAGGGAAATCCGAGCATCGCATGAAAGGCTGGTGAGATTTTGCTTTAGGTGCGTAGCTACCTTCCTTCCTTCCTTCCTTCCTTCCTTCCTTGCTTGCTTCCTTCCTTCCTTCCTTCCTTCCTTCCTTCCTCCCTCTCTCCCTCCCTCCCTCGCTCCCTCCCTCCCTTCGGGAGGTACTTGGCCGCCGCAGACGGGAAAACGTGTCAGCGCTCGCCAGGAGGAGTCCGGAACGGCGTCGGCGTGCGCAGAGTCCGCCGTCGACGGTCTGGGAACCTCGGCGGTCGCCCCTGATTGGACCAGGGGTCGTTCTGCCACAGTGGCGGGTGGTGGGATCGTTCTACCCGCAGGTCTACCCGGGAGAGGCCCCGCGTACCGGGAGCAGGAGAACCGGAGGGAAAGCAATCTCTCTCTCTGTTTTTGTGTG
>JAKSXO010000171.1:210000-212500 GCA_024509115.1 Crotalus helleri | reverse complement strand
GGGTCCGGTCATGGTTACGGCTGGCCCTGTCGCCAGAAATCTCCGCGCACAAATCTATGGCGGGCGCCGTTCTCCGTACCGGAGGTTGGCCGAGGGCTAGGCGGCCGGCGAGGCCGGGGCTCCTGGAAGCCTGTGCCGGCTCGGCCCGGCACGGCCTTCCCCTTGGCGTCTTCCGGGGTATACCGAGACAGCTCGGAGGCACTTGGCCGCCGCCGGTCGCCGGTCGCCAGGAGGACTCCGAAAGGGCGTCGGCGTGCCCGTACTTCACCGGCGTCCTTCCGGCGACCTCCGCGGTCGCCCCGGCGTCGACCGGAGAGCGTTCTGTCGCAGGGTCGTGCGCACGGCCCGGTCTACCCGAAGGTCTACCCGGCAGAGGTCCGGTCTACAAGGGGGCCGGTGGGGAATCCGTGCATCGCCTGACTGATTTTCCCGTAGGTTCCTGCCTGCCTGCCTGCCTACCTACCTCCCTACCGCGGACGGTCAAACCGGTCGCCGGTCGCCAGGAGTAGCCCGGAACGGCGTCTGCGTGCGGAGTGTCCGCCGTCGTCGGTCCGGGAAACTCCGACGTCGCCACGGCGTGCACCGGGAGTCGTTCTGCTGCAGTGCCGGGCCTCGGGATCGGTCTGGCTGAAGGTCTACCCGGTAGAGGCCCGGTCTACCCGGGAACAGGCGAACCGGAGGGAAATCCGAGCATCGCCTAACAGGAGGGTGAGATTTTGACGTAGGTGCCTCCGTTCCTCCCTCCCTCCCTCCCTCCCTCCCTCCCTCCCTTCCTTCCTTCCGGAGGCACTTGGCTGCCGCGGACGGGCATACCGGTCACCGGTCGCCAGGAGAAGTCCGGAACGGCGCGGTGGGCGCAGAATCCGCCGTGGTCGTTACGGGAACCTGCGCGGTCGCCACGGCTTGGATCGGGGGCGGGGGCGGGGCCCTTCTGCCAGTGGCTGGCATGAGGATCGGTCTACCCGTAGGTCTATTCTGTAGAGGCCCGGTGTACAGGCGAACCGGACGGTCAAACCGGTCGCCGGTCGCCAGGAGTAGCCCGGAACGGCGTCGGCGTGCGGAGTGGCCGCCGTCGTCGTTTCGGGAAACTCCGCCGTCGCCACGGCGTGCACCGGGAGTCGTTCTGATGCAGTGCCGGGAATCGGGATCGGTCTAGCTGCGGGTCTACCCGGTAGAGGCCCGGTCTACCCGCAAGAGGCCCGGTGTACCCGGGAACAGGCGAACCGGGGGGAAATCCGAGCATCGCCTAACAGGAGGGTGAGATTTTGACGTAGGTACCTCCGTTCCTTCCTTCCTTCCTCCCTCCCTTCCTTTTTTCCGGAGGCACTTGGCTGCCGCGGACGGGCATACCGGTCACCGGTCGCCAGGAGAAGTCCGGAACGGCGCGGTGGGCGCAGAATCCGCCGTCGTCGTTACGGGAACCTCCGCGGTCGCCCCGGCGTGGATCGGGAGGGGGGGGCCTTCTGCCGGTGGCTGGCATCAGGATCGGTCTACCCGTAGGTCTATTCTGTAGAGGCCCGGTGTACAGGCGAACCGGACGGTCAAACCGGTCGCCGGTCGCCAGGAGTAGCCCGGAACGGCGTCGGCGTGCGGAGTGTCCGCCGTCGTCGTTTCGGGAAACTCCGCCGTCGCCACGGCGTGCACCGGGAGTCGTTCTGCTGCAGTGCCGGGCCTCGGGATCGGTCTAGCTGAAGGTCTACCCGGTAGAGGCCCGGTCTACCCGGGAACAGGCGAACCGGGTGGGGGGGAATCCGAGCATCGCCTAACAGGAGGGTGAGATTTTGACGTAGGTACGTACCTCCCTCCCTCCCTCCCTCCCTCCCTCCCTCCCTCCCAGAGGCAGTTAGCTGCCGCGGACGGGCATACCGGTCGCCGGTCGCCCGTAGAAGTCCGGAACGGCGTCGGTGCGCTCAGAGTCCGCCGTGGTCGTTCCGGGAAACTCCGCGGTCGCACCGGCGTGGAGCGGGGGGGGGCCTTCTACCGCAGCAGCTGGCATCAGGATCGGTCTACCCAGAGGTCTATTCGGTAGAGGCCCGGTCTACCCAAGAGAGGCCCGGTGTACCTGGGAACAGAAGAACCGAAGGGAAATCCGAGCATCGCATGAAAGGCTGGTGAGATTTTGCTTTAGGTGCGTAGCTACCTTCCTTCCTTCCTTCCTTCCTTCCTTCCTTGCTTGCTTCCTTCCTTCCTTCCTTCCTTCCTTCCTTCCTTCCTTCCTTCCTCCCTCTCTCCCTCCCTCCCTCGCTCCCTCCCTCCCTTCGGGAGGTACTTGGCCGCCGCAGACGGGAAAACGTGTCAGCGCTCGCCAGGAGGAGTCCGGAACGGCGTCGGCGTGCGCAGAGTCCGCCGTCGACGGTCTGGGAACCTCGGCGGTCGCCCCTGATTGGACCAGGGGTCGTTCTGCCACAGTGGCGGGTGGTGGGATCGTTCTACCCGCAGGTCTACCCGGGAGAGGCCCCGCGTACCGGGAGCAGGAGAACCGGAGGGAAAGCAATCTCTC
>JAKSXO010000171.1:197500-200000 GCA_024509115.1 Crotalus helleri | reverse complement strand
GACAAGTGGCGGTAAGAGGGTCCGGTCATGGTTACGGCTGGCCCTGTCGCCAGAAATCTCCGCGCACAAATCTATGGCGGGCGCCGTTCTCCGTACCGGAGGTTGGCCGAGGGCTAGGCGGCCGGCGAGGCCGGGGCTCCTGGAAGCCTGTGCCGGCTCGGCCCGGCACGGCCTTCCCCTTGGCGTCTTCCGGGGTATACCGAGACAGCTCGGAGGCACTTGGCCGCCGCCGGTCGCCGGTCGCCAGGAGGACTCCGAAAGGGCGTCGGCGTGCCCGTACTTCACCGGCGTCCTTCCGGCGACCTCCGCGGTCGCCCCGGCGTCGACCGGAGAGCGTTCTGTCGCAGGGTCGTGCGCACGGCCCGGTCTACCCGAAGGTCTACCCGGCAGAGGTCCGGTCTACAAGGGGGCCGGTGGGGAATCCGTGCATCGCCTGACTGATTTTCCCGTAGGTTCCTGCCTGCCTGCCTGCCTACCTACCTCCCTACCGCGGACGGTCAAACCGGTCGCCGGTCGCCAGGAGTAGCCCGGAACGGCGTCTGCGTGCGGAGTGTCCGCCGTCGTCGGTCCGGGAAACTCCGACGTCGCCACGGCGTGCACCGGGAGTCGTTCTGCTGCAGTGCCGGGCCTCGGGATCGGTCTGGCTGAAGGTCTACCCGGTAGAGGCCCGGTCTACCCGGGAACAGGCGAACCGGAGGGAAATCCGAGCATCGCCTAACAGGAGGGTGAGATTTTGACGTAGGTGCCTCCGTTCCTCCCTCCCTCCCTCCCTCCCTCCCTCCCTCCCTTCCTTCCTTCCGGAGGCACTTGGCTGCCGCGGACGGGCATACCGGTCACCGGTCGCCAGGAGAAGTCCGGAACGGCGCGGTGGGCGCAGAATCCGCCGTGGTCGTTACGGGAACCTGCGCGGTCGCCACGGCTTGGATCGGGGGCGGGGGCGGGGCCCTTCTGCCAGTGGCTGGCATGAGGATCGGTCTACCCGTAGGTCTATTCTGTAGAGGCCCGGTGTACAGGCGAACCGGACGGTCAAACCGGTCGCCGGTCGCCAGGAGTAGCCCGGAACGGCGTCGGCGTGCGGAGTGGCCGCCGTCGTCGTTTCGGGAAACTCCGCCGTCGCCACGGCGTGCACCGGGAGTCGTTCTGATGCAGTGCCGGGAATCGGGATCGGTCTAGCTGCGGGTCTACCCGGTAGAGGCCCGGTCTACCCGCAAGAGGCCCGGTGTACCCGGGAACAGGCGAACCGGGGGGAAATCCGAGCATCGCCTAACAGGAGGGTGAGATTTTGACGTAGGTACCTCCGTTCCTTCCTTCCTTCCTCCCTCCCTTCCTTTTTTCCGGAGGCACTTGGCTGCCGCGGACGGGCATACCGGTCACCGGTCGCCAGGAGAAGTCCGGAACGGCGCGGTGGGCGCAGAATCCGCCGTCGTCGTTACGGGAACCTCCGCGGTCGCCCCGGCGTGGATCGGGAGGGGGGGGCCTTCTGCCGGTGGCTGGCATCAGGATCGGTCTACCCGTAGGTCTATTCTGTAGAGGCCCGGTGTACAGGCGAACCGGACGGTCAAACCGGTCGCCGGTCGCCAGGAGTAGCCCGGAACGGCGTCGGCGTGCGGAGTGTCCGCCGTCGTCGTTTCGGGAAACTCCGCCGTCGCCACGGCGTGCACCGGGAGTCGTTCTGCTGCAGTGCCGGGCCTCGGGATCGGTCTAGCTGAAGGTCTACCCGGTAGAGGCCCGGTCTACCCGGGAACAGGCGAACCGGGTGGGGGGGAATCCGAGCATCGCCTAACAGGAGGGTGAGATTTTGACGTAGGTACGTACCTCCCTCCCTCCCTCCCTCCCTCCCTCCCTCCCTCCCAGAGGCAGTTAGCTGCCGCGGACGGGCATACCGGTCGCCGGTCGCCCGTAGAAGTCCGGAACGGCGTCGGTGCGCTCAGAGTCCGCCGTGGTCGTTCCGGGAAACTCCGCGGTCGCACCGGCGTGGAGCGGGGGGGGGCCTTCTACCGCAGCAGCTGGCATCAGGATCGGTCTACCCAGAGGTCTATTCGGTAGAGGCCCGGTCTACCCAAGAGAGGCCCGGTGTACCTGGGAACAGAAGAACCGAAGGGAAATCCGAGCATCGCATGAAAGGCTGGTGAGATTTTGCTTTAGGTGCGTAGCTACCTTCCTTCCTTCCTTCCTTCCTTCCTTCCTTGCTTGCTTCCTTCCTTCCTTCCTTCCTTCCTTCCTTCCTCCCTCTCTCCCTCCCTCCCTCGCTCCCTCCCTCCCTTCGGGAGGTACTTGGCCGCCGCAGACGGGAAAACGTGTCAGCGCTCGCCAGGAGGAGTCCGGAACGGCGTCGGCGTGCGCAGAGTCCGCCGTCGACGGTCTGGGAACCTCGGCGGTCGCCCCTGATTGGACCAGGGGTCGTTCTGCCACAGTGGCGGGTGGTGGGATCGTTCTACCCGCAGGTCTACCCGGGAGAGGCCCCGCGTACCGGGAGCAGGAGAACCGGAGGGAAAGCAAT
>JAKSXO010000171.1:185000-187500 GCA_024509115.1 Crotalus helleri | reverse complement strand
TCGGAGACAAGTGGCGGTAAGAGGGTCCGGTCATGGTTACGGCTGGCCCTGTCGCCAGAAATCTCCGCGCACAAATCTATGGCGGGCGCCGTTCTCCGTACCGGAGGTTGGCCGAGGGCTAGGCGGCCGGCGAGGCCGGGGCTCCTGGAAGCCTGTGCCGGCTCGGCCCGGCACGGCCTTCCCCTTGGCGTCTTCCGGGGTATACCGAGACAGCTCGGAGGCACTTGGCCGCCGCCGGTCGCCGGTCGCCAGGAGGACTCCGAAAGGGCGTCGGCGTGCCCGTACTTCACCGGCGTCCTTCCGGCGACCTCCGCGGTCGCCCCGGCGTCGACCGGAGAGCGTTCTGTCGCAGGGTCGTGCGCACGGCCCGGTCTACCCGAAGGTCTACCCGGCAGAGGTCCGGTCTACAAGGGGGCCGGTGGGGAATCCGTGCATCGCCTGACTGATTTTCCCGTAGGTTCCTGCCTGCCTGCCTGCCTACCTACCTCCCTACCGCGGACGGTCAAACCGGTCGCCGGTCGCCAGGAGTAGCCCGGAACGGCGTCTGCGTGCGGAGTGTCCGCCGTCGTCGGTCCGGGAAACTCCGACGTCGCCACGGCGTGCACCGGGAGTCGTTCTGCTGCAGTGCCGGGCCTCGGGATCGGTCTGGCTGAAGGTCTACCCGGTAGAGGCCCGGTCTACCCGGGAACAGGCGAACCGGAGGGAAATCCGAGCATCGCCTAACAGGAGGGTGAGATTTTGACGTAGGTGCCTCCGTTCCTCCCTCCCTCCCTCCCTCCCTCCCTCCCTCCCTTCCTTCCTTCCGGAGGCACTTGGCTGCCGCGGACGGGCATACCGGTCACCGGTCGCCAGGAGAAGTCCGGAACGGCGCGGTGGGCGCAGAATCCGCCGTGGTCGTTACGGGAACCTGCGCGGTCGCCACGGCTTGGATCGGGGGCGGGGGCGGGGCCCTTCTGCCAGTGGCTGGCATGAGGATCGGTCTACCCGTAGGTCTATTCTGTAGAGGCCCGGTGTACAGGCGAACCGGACGGTCAAACCGGTCGCCGGTCGCCAGGAGTAGCCCGGAACGGCGTCGGCGTGCGGAGTGGCCGCCGTCGTCGTTTCGGGAAACTCCGCCGTCGCCACGGCGTGCACCGGGAGTCGTTCTGATGCAGTGCCGGGAATCGGGATCGGTCTAGCTGCGGGTCTACCCGGTAGAGGCCCGGTCTACCCGCAAGAGGCCCGGTGTACCCGGGAACAGGCGAACCGGGGGGAAATCCGAGCATCGCCTAACAGGAGGGTGAGATTTTGACGTAGGTACCTCCGTTCCTTCCTTCCTTCCTCCCTCCCTTCCTTTTTTCCGGAGGCACTTGGCTGCCGCGGACGGGCATACCGGTCACCGGTCGCCAGGAGAAGTCCGGAACGGCGCGGTGGGCGCAGAATCCGCCGTCGTCGTTACGGGAACCTCCGCGGTCGCCCCGGCGTGGATCGGGAGGGGGGGGCCTTCTGCCGGTGGCTGGCATCAGGATCGGTCTACCCGTAGGTCTATTCTGTAGAGGCCCGGTGTACAGGCGAACCGGACGGTCAAACCGGTCGCCGGTCGCCAGGAGTAGCCCGGAACGGCGTCGGCGTGCGGAGTGTCCGCCGTCGTCGTTTCGGGAAACTCCGCCGTCGCCACGGCGTGCACCGGGAGTCGTTCTGCTGCAGTGCCGGGCCTCGGGATCGGTCTAGCTGAAGGTCTACCCGGTAGAGGCCCGGTCTACCCGGGAACAGGCGAACCGGGTGGGGGGGAATCCGAGCATCGCCTAACAGGAGGGTGAGATTTTGACGTAGGTACGTACCTCCCTCCCTCCCTCCCTCCCTCCCTCCCTCCCTCCCAGAGGCAGTTAGCTGCCGCGGACGGGCATACCGGTCGCCGGTCGCCCGTAGAAGTCCGGAACGGCGTCGGTGCGCTCAGAGTCCGCCGTGGTCGTTCCGGGAAACTCCGCGGTCGCACCGGCGTGGAGCGGGGGGGGGCCTTCTACCGCAGCAGCTGGCATCAGGATCGGTCTACCCAGAGGTCTATTCGGTAGAGGCCCGGTCTACCCAAGAGAGGCCCGGTGTACCTGGGAACAGAAGAACCGAAGGGAAATCCGAGCATCGCATGAAAGGCTGGTGAGATTTTGCTTTAGGTGCGTAGCTACCTTCCTTCCTTCCTTCCTTCCTTCCTTCCTTGCTTGCTTCCTTCCTTCCTTCCTTCCTTCCTTCCTTCCTCCCTCTCTCCCTCCCTCCCTCGCTCCCTCCCTCCCTTCGGGAGGTACTTGGCCGCCGCAGACGGGAAAACGTGTCAGCGCTCGCCAGGAGGAGTCCGGAACGGCGTCGGCGTGCGCAGAGTCCGCCGTCGACGGTCTGGGAACCTCGGCGGTCGCCCCTGATTGGACCAGGGGTCGTTCTGCCACAGTGGCGGGTGGTGGGATCGTTCTACCCGCAGGTCTACCCGGGAGAGGCCCCGCGTACCGGGAGCAGGAGAACCGGAGGGAAA
>JAKSXO010000171.1:172500-175000 GCA_024509115.1 Crotalus helleri | reverse complement strand
ATCGATCGGAGACAAGTGGCGGTAAGAGGGTCCGGTCATGGTTACGGCTGGCCCTGTCGCCAGAAATCTCCGCGCACAAATCTATGGCGGGCGCCGTTCTCCGTACCGGAGGTTGGCCGAGGGCTAGGCGGCCGGCGAGGCCGGGGCTCCTGGAAGCCTGTGCCGGCTCGGCCCGGCACGGCCTTCCCCTTGGCGTCTTCCGGGGTATACCGAGACAGCTCGGAGGCACTTGGCCGCCGCCGGTCGCCGGTCGCCAGGAGGACTCCGAAAGGGCGTCGGCGTGCCCGTACTTCACCGGCGTCCTTCCGGCGACCTCCGCGGTCGCCCCGGCGTCGACCGGAGAGCGTTCTGTCGCAGGGTCGTGCGCACGGCCCGGTCTACCCGAAGGTCTACCCGGCAGAGGTCCGGTCTACAAGGGGGCCGGTGGGGAATCCGTGCATCGCCTGACTGATTTTCCCGTAGGTTCCTGCCTGCCTGCCTGCCTACCTACCTCCCTACCGCGGACGGTCAAACCGGTCGCCGGTCGCCAGGAGTAGCCCGGAACGGCGTCTGCGTGCGGAGTGTCCGCCGTCGTCGGTCCGGGAAACTCCGACGTCGCCACGGCGTGCACCGGGAGTCGTTCTGCTGCAGTGCCGGGCCTCGGGATCGGTCTGGCTGAAGGTCTACCCGGTAGAGGCCCGGTCTACCCGGGAACAGGCGAACCGGAGGGAAATCCGAGCATCGCCTAACAGGAGGGTGAGATTTTGACGTAGGTGCCTCCGTTCCTCCCTCCCTCCCTCCCTCCCTCCCTCCCTCCCTTCCTTCCTTCCGGAGGCACTTGGCTGCCGCGGACGGGCATACCGGTCACCGGTCGCCAGGAGAAGTCCGGAACGGCGCGGTGGGCGCAGAATCCGCCGTGGTCGTTACGGGAACCTGCGCGGTCGCCACGGCTTGGATCGGGGGCGGGGGCGGGGCCCTTCTGCCAGTGGCTGGCATGAGGATCGGTCTACCCGTAGGTCTATTCTGTAGAGGCCCGGTGTACAGGCGAACCGGACGGTCAAACCGGTCGCCGGTCGCCAGGAGTAGCCCGGAACGGCGTCGGCGTGCGGAGTGGCCGCCGTCGTCGTTTCGGGAAACTCCGCCGTCGCCACGGCGTGCACCGGGAGTCGTTCTGATGCAGTGCCGGGAATCGGGATCGGTCTAGCTGCGGGTCTACCCGGTAGAGGCCCGGTCTACCCGCAAGAGGCCCGGTGTACCCGGGAACAGGCGAACCGGGGGGAAATCCGAGCATCGCCTAACAGGAGGGTGAGATTTTGACGTAGGTACCTCCGTTCCTTCCTTCCTTCCTCCCTCCCTTCCTTTTTTCCGGAGGCACTTGGCTGCCGCGGACGGGCATACCGGTCACCGGTCGCCAGGAGAAGTCCGGAACGGCGCGGTGGGCGCAGAATCCGCCGTCGTCGTTACGGGAACCTCCGCGGTCGCCCCGGCGTGGATCGGGAGGGGGGGGCCTTCTGCCGGTGGCTGGCATCAGGATCGGTCTACCCGTAGGTCTATTCTGTAGAGGCCCGGTGTACAGGCGAACCGGACGGTCAAACCGGTCGCCGGTCGCCAGGAGTAGCCCGGAACGGCGTCGGCGTGCGGAGTGTCCGCCGTCGTCGTTTCGGGAAACTCCGCCGTCGCCACGGCGTGCACCGGGAGTCGTTCTGCTGCAGTGCCGGGCCTCGGGATCGGTCTAGCTGAAGGTCTACCCGGTAGAGGCCCGGTCTACCCGGGAACAGGCGAACCGGGTGGGGGGGAATCCGAGCATCGCCTAACAGGAGGGTGAGATTTTGACGTAGGTACGTACCTCCCTCCCTCCCTCCCTCCCTCCCTCCCTCCCTCCCAGAGGCAGTTAGCTGCCGCGGACGGGCATACCGGTCGCCGGTCGCCCGTAGAAGTCCGGAACGGCGTCGGTGCGCTCAGAGTCCGCCGTGGTCGTTCCGGGAAACTCCGCGGTCGCACCGGCGTGGAGCGGGGGGGGGCCTTCTACCGCAGCAGCTGGCATCAGGATCGGTCTACCCAGAGGTCTATTCGGTAGAGGCCCGGTCTACCCAAGAGAGGCCCGGTGTACCTGGGAACAGAAGAACCGAAGGGAAATCCGAGCATCGCATGAAAGGCTGGTGAGATTTTGCTTTAGGTGCGTAGCTACCTTCCTTCCTTCCTTCCTTCCTTCCTTCCTTGCTTGCTTCCTTCCTTCCTTCCTTCCTTCCTTCCTTCCTCCCTCTCTCCCTCCCTCCCTCGCTCCCTCCCTCCCTTCGGGAGGTACTTGGCCGCCGCAGACGGGAAAACGTGTCAGCGCTCGCCAGGAGGAGTCCGGAACGGCGTCGGCGTGCGCAGAGTCCGCCGTCGACGGTCTGGGAACCTCGGCGGTCGCCCCTGATTGGACCAGGGGTCGTTCTGCCACAGTGGCGGGTGGTGGGATCGTTCTACCCGCAGGTCTACCCGGGAGAGGCCCCGCGTACCGGGAGCAGGAGAACCGGAG
>JAKSXO010000171.1:160000-162500 GCA_024509115.1 Crotalus helleri | reverse complement strand
CCGAGATCGATCGGAGACAAGTGGCGGTAAGAGGGTCCGGTCATGGTTACGGCTGGCCCTGTCGCCAGAAATCTCCGCGCACAAATCTATGGCGGGCGCCGTTCTCCGTACCGGAGGTTGGCCGAGGGCTAGGCGGCCGGCGAGGCCGGGGCTCCTGGAAGCCTGTGCCGGCTCGGCCCGGCACGGCCTTCCCCTTGGCGTCTTCCGGGGTATACCGAGACAGCTCGGAGGCACTTGGCCGCCGCCGGTCGCCGGTCGCCAGGAGGACTCCGAAAGGGCGTCGGCGTGCCCGTACTTCACCGGCGTCCTTCCGGCGACCTCCGCGGTCGCCCCGGCGTCGACCGGAGAGCGTTCTGTCGCAGGGTCGTGCGCACGGCCCGGTCTACCCGAAGGTCTACCCGGCAGAGGTCCGGTCTACAAGGGGGCCGGTGGGGAATCCGTGCATCGCCTGACTGATTTTCCCGTAGGTTCCTGCCTGCCTGCCTGCCTACCTACCTCCCTACCGCGGACGGTCAAACCGGTCGCCGGTCGCCAGGAGTAGCCCGGAACGGCGTCTGCGTGCGGAGTGTCCGCCGTCGTCGGTCCGGGAAACTCCGACGTCGCCACGGCGTGCACCGGGAGTCGTTCTGCTGCAGTGCCGGGCCTCGGGATCGGTCTGGCTGAAGGTCTACCCGGTAGAGGCCCGGTCTACCCGGGAACAGGCGAACCGGAGGGAAATCCGAGCATCGCCTAACAGGAGGGTGAGATTTTGACGTAGGTGCCTCCGTTCCTCCCTCCCTCCCTCCCTCCCTCCCTCCCTCCCTTCCTTCCTTCCGGAGGCACTTGGCTGCCGCGGACGGGCATACCGGTCACCGGTCGCCAGGAGAAGTCCGGAACGGCGCGGTGGGCGCAGAATCCGCCGTGGTCGTTACGGGAACCTGCGCGGTCGCCACGGCTTGGATCGGGGGCGGGGGCGGGGCCCTTCTGCCAGTGGCTGGCATGAGGATCGGTCTACCCGTAGGTCTATTCTGTAGAGGCCCGGTGTACAGGCGAACCGGACGGTCAAACCGGTCGCCGGTCGCCAGGAGTAGCCCGGAACGGCGTCGGCGTGCGGAGTGGCCGCCGTCGTCGTTTCGGGAAACTCCGCCGTCGCCACGGCGTGCACCGGGAGTCGTTCTGATGCAGTGCCGGGAATCGGGATCGGTCTAGCTGCGGGTCTACCCGGTAGAGGCCCGGTCTACCCGCAAGAGGCCCGGTGTACCCGGGAACAGGCGAACCGGGGGGAAATCCGAGCATCGCCTAACAGGAGGGTGAGATTTTGACGTAGGTACCTCCGTTCCTTCCTTCCTTCCTCCCTCCCTTCCTTTTTTCCGGAGGCACTTGGCTGCCGCGGACGGGCATACCGGTCACCGGTCGCCAGGAGAAGTCCGGAACGGCGCGGTGGGCGCAGAATCCGCCGTCGTCGTTACGGGAACCTCCGCGGTCGCCCCGGCGTGGATCGGGAGGGGGGGGCCTTCTGCCGGTGGCTGGCATCAGGATCGGTCTACCCGTAGGTCTATTCTGTAGAGGCCCGGTGTACAGGCGAACCGGACGGTCAAACCGGTCGCCGGTCGCCAGGAGTAGCCCGGAACGGCGTCGGCGTGCGGAGTGTCCGCCGTCGTCGTTTCGGGAAACTCCGCCGTCGCCACGGCGTGCACCGGGAGTCGTTCTGCTGCAGTGCCGGGCCTCGGGATCGGTCTAGCTGAAGGTCTACCCGGTAGAGGCCCGGTCTACCCGGGAACAGGCGAACCGGGTGGGGGGGAATCCGAGCATCGCCTAACAGGAGGGTGAGATTTTGACGTAGGTACGTACCTCCCTCCCTCCCTCCCTCCCTCCCTCCCTCCCTCCCAGAGGCAGTTAGCTGCCGCGGACGGGCATACCGGTCGCCGGTCGCCCGTAGAAGTCCGGAACGGCGTCGGTGCGCTCAGAGTCCGCCGTGGTCGTTCCGGGAAACTCCGCGGTCGCACCGGCGTGGAGCGGGGGGGGGCCTTCTACCGCAGCAGCTGGCATCAGGATCGGTCTACCCAGAGGTCTATTCGGTAGAGGCCCGGTCTACCCAAGAGAGGCCCGGTGTACCTGGGAACAGAAGAACCGAAGGGAAATCCGAGCATCGCATGAAAGGCTGGTGAGATTTTGCTTTAGGTGCGTAGCTACCTTCCTTCCTTCCTTCCTTCCTTCCTTCCTTGCTTGCTTCCTTCCTTCCTTCCTTCCTTCCTTCCTTCCTCCCTCTCTCCCTCCCTCCCTCGCTCCCTCCCTCCCTTCGGGAGGTACTTGGCCGCCGCAGACGGGAAAACGTGTCAGCGCTCGCCAGGAGGAGTCCGGAACGGCGTCGGCGTGCGCAGAGTCCGCCGTCGACGGTCTGGGAACCTCGGCGGTCGCCCCTGATTGGACCAGGGGTCGTTCTGCCACAGTGGCGGGTGGTGGGATCGTTCTACCCGCAGGTCTACCCGGGAGAGGCCCCGCGTACCGGGAGCAGGAGAAC
>JAKSXO010000171.1:147500-150000 GCA_024509115.1 Crotalus helleri | reverse complement strand
GTGTCCGAGATCGATCGGAGACAAGTGGCGGTAAGAGGGTCCGGTCATGGTTACGGCTGGCCCTGTCGCCAGAAATCTCCGCGCACAAATCTATGGCGGGCGCCGTTCTCCGTACCGGAGGTTGGCCGAGGGCTAGGCGGCCGGCGAGGCCGGGGCTCCTGGAAGCCTGTGCCGGCTCGGCCCGGCACGGCCTTCCCCTTGGCGTCTTCCGGGGTATACCGAGACAGCTCGGAGGCACTTGGCCGCCGCCGGTCGCCGGTCGCCAGGAGGACTCCGAAAGGGCGTCGGCGTGCCCGTACTTCACCGGCGTCCTTCCGGCGACCTCCGCGGTCGCCCCGGCGTCGACCGGAGAGCGTTCTGTCGCAGGGTCGTGCGCACGGCCCGGTCTACCCGAAGGTCTACCCGGCAGAGGTCCGGTCTACAAGGGGGCCGGTGGGGAATCCGTGCATCGCCTGACTGATTTTCCCGTAGGTTCCTGCCTGCCTGCCTGCCTACCTACCTCCCTACCGCGGACGGTCAAACCGGTCGCCGGTCGCCAGGAGTAGCCCGGAACGGCGTCTGCGTGCGGAGTGTCCGCCGTCGTCGGTCCGGGAAACTCCGACGTCGCCACGGCGTGCACCGGGAGTCGTTCTGCTGCAGTGCCGGGCCTCGGGATCGGTCTGGCTGAAGGTCTACCCGGTAGAGGCCCGGTCTACCCGGGAACAGGCGAACCGGAGGGAAATCCGAGCATCGCCTAACAGGAGGGTGAGATTTTGACGTAGGTGCCTCCGTTCCTCCCTCCCTCCCTCCCTCCCTCCCTCCCTCCCTTCCTTCCTTCCGGAGGCACTTGGCTGCCGCGGACGGGCATACCGGTCACCGGTCGCCAGGAGAAGTCCGGAACGGCGCGGTGGGCGCAGAATCCGCCGTGGTCGTTACGGGAACCTGCGCGGTCGCCACGGCTTGGATCGGGGGCGGGGGCGGGGCCCTTCTGCCAGTGGCTGGCATGAGGATCGGTCTACCCGTAGGTCTATTCTGTAGAGGCCCGGTGTACAGGCGAACCGGACGGTCAAACCGGTCGCCGGTCGCCAGGAGTAGCCCGGAACGGCGTCGGCGTGCGGAGTGGCCGCCGTCGTCGTTTCGGGAAACTCCGCCGTCGCCACGGCGTGCACCGGGAGTCGTTCTGATGCAGTGCCGGGAATCGGGATCGGTCTAGCTGCGGGTCTACCCGGTAGAGGCCCGGTCTACCCGCAAGAGGCCCGGTGTACCCGGGAACAGGCGAACCGGGGGGAAATCCGAGCATCGCCTAACAGGAGGGTGAGATTTTGACGTAGGTACCTCCGTTCCTTCCTTCCTTCCTCCCTCCCTTCCTTTTTTCCGGAGGCACTTGGCTGCCGCGGACGGGCATACCGGTCACCGGTCGCCAGGAGAAGTCCGGAACGGCGCGGTGGGCGCAGAATCCGCCGTCGTCGTTACGGGAACCTCCGCGGTCGCCCCGGCGTGGATCGGGAGGGGGGGGCCTTCTGCCGGTGGCTGGCATCAGGATCGGTCTACCCGTAGGTCTATTCTGTAGAGGCCCGGTGTACAGGCGAACCGGACGGTCAAACCGGTCGCCGGTCGCCAGGAGTAGCCCGGAACGGCGTCGGCGTGCGGAGTGTCCGCCGTCGTCGTTTCGGGAAACTCCGCCGTCGCCACGGCGTGCACCGGGAGTCGTTCTGCTGCAGTGCCGGGCCTCGGGATCGGTCTAGCTGAAGGTCTACCCGGTAGAGGCCCGGTCTACCCGGGAACAGGCGAACCGGGTGGGGGGGAATCCGAGCATCGCCTAACAGGAGGGTGAGATTTTGACGTAGGTACGTACCTCCCTCCCTCCCTCCCTCCCTCCCTCCCTCCCTCCCAGAGGCAGTTAGCTGCCGCGGACGGGCATACCGGTCGCCGGTCGCCCGTAGAAGTCCGGAACGGCGTCGGTGCGCTCAGAGTCCGCCGTGGTCGTTCCGGGAAACTCCGCGGTCGCACCGGCGTGGAGCGGGGGGGGGCCTTCTACCGCAGCAGCTGGCATCAGGATCGGTCTACCCAGAGGTCTATTCGGTAGAGGCCCGGTCTACCCAAGAGAGGCCCGGTGTACCTGGGAACAGAAGAACCGAAGGGAAATCCGAGCATCGCATGAAAGGCTGGTGAGATTTTGCTTTAGGTGCGTAGCTACCTTCCTTCCTTCCTTCCTTCCTTCCTTCCTTGCTTGCTTCCTTCCTTCCTTCCTTCCTTCCTTCCTTCCTCCCTCTCTCCCTCCCTCCCTCGCTCCCTCCCTCCCTTCGGGAGGTACTTGGCCGCCGCAGACGGGAAAACGTGTCAGCGCTCGCCAGGAGGAGTCCGGAACGGCGTCGGCGTGCGCAGAGTCCGCCGTCGACGGTCTGGGAACCTCGGCGGTCGCCCCTGATTGGACCAGGGGTCGTTCTGCCACAGTGGCGGGTGGTGGGATCGTTCTACCCGCAGGTCTACCCGGGAGAGGCCCCGCGTACCGGGAGCAGGA
>JAKSXO010000171.1:135000-137500 GCA_024509115.1 Crotalus helleri | reverse complement strand
CCGAGGTGTCCGAGATCGATCGGAGACAAGTGGCGGTAAGAGGGTCCGGTCATGGTTACGGCTGGCCCTGTCGCCAGAAATCTCCGCGCACAAATCTATGGCGGGCGCCGTTCTCCGTACCGGAGGTTGGCCGAGGGCTAGGCGGCCGGCGAGGCCGGGGCTCCTGGAAGCCTGTGCCGGCTCGGCCCGGCACGGCCTTCCCCTTGGCGTCTTCCGGGGTATACCGAGACAGCTCGGAGGCACTTGGCCGCCGCCGGTCGCCGGTCGCCAGGAGGACTCCGAAAGGGCGTCGGCGTGCCCGTACTTCACCGGCGTCCTTCCGGCGACCTCCGCGGTCGCCCCGGCGTCGACCGGAAAGCGTTCTGTCGCAGGGTCGTGCGCACGGCCCGGTCTACCCGAAGGTCTACCCGGCAGAGGTCCGGTCTACAAGGGGGCCGGTGGGGAATCCGTGCATCGCCTGACTGATTTTCCCGTAGGTTCCTGCCTGCCTGCCTGCCTACCTACCTCCCTACCGCGGACGGTCAAACCGGTCGCCGGTCGCCAGGAGTAGCCCGGAACGGCGTCTGCGTGCGGAGTGTCCGCCGTCGTCGGTCCGGGAAACTCCGACGTCGCCACGGCGTGCACCGGGAGTCGTTCTGCTGCAGTGCCGGGCCTCGGGATCGGTCTGGCTGAAGGTCTACCCGGTAGAGGCCCGGTCTACCCGGGAACAGGCGAACCGGAGGGAAATCCGAGCATCGCCTAACAGGAGGGTGAGATTTTGACGTAGGTGCCTCCGTTCCTCCCTCCCTCCCTCCCTCCCTCCCTCCCTTCCTTCCTTCCGGAGGCACTTGGCTGCCGCGGACGGGCATACCGGTCACCGGTCGCCAGGAGAAGTCCGGAACGGCGCGGTGGGCGCAGAATCCGCCGTGGTCGTTACGGGAACCTGCGCGGTCGCCACGGCTTGGATCGGGGGCGGGGGCGGGGCCCTTCTGCCAGTGGCTGGCATGAGGATCGGTCTACCCGTAGGTCTATTCTGTAGAGGCCCGGTGTACAGGCGAACCGGACGGTCAAACCGGTCGCCGGTCGCCAGGAGTAGCCCGGAACGGCGTCGGCGTGCGGAGTGGCCGCCGTCGTCGTTTCGGGAAACTCCGCCGTCGCCACGGCGTGCACCGGGAGTCGTTCTGATGCAGTGCCGGGAATCGGGATCGGTCTAACTGCGGGTCTACCCGGTAGAGGCCCGGTCTACCCGCAAGAGGCCCGGTGTACCCGGGAACAGGCGAACCGGGGGGAAATCCGAGCATCGCCTAACAGGAGGGTGAGATTTTGACGTAGGTACCTCCGTTCCTTCCTTCCTTCCTCCCTCCCTTCCTTTTTTCCGGAGGCACTTGGCTGCCGCGGACGGGCATACCGGTCACCGGTCGCCAGGAGAAGTCCGGAACGGCGCGGTGGGCGCAGAATCCGCCGTCGTCGTTACGGGAACCTCCGCGGTCGCCCCGGCGTGGATCGGGAGGGGGGGGCCTTCTGCCGGTGGCTGGCATCAGGATCGGTCTACCCGTAGGTCTATTCTGTAGAGGCCCGGTGTACAGGCGAACCGGACGGTCAAACCGGTCGCCGGTCGCCAGGAGTAGCCCGGAACGGCGTCGGCGTGCGGAGTGTCCGCCGTCGTCGTTTCGGGAAACTCCGCCGTCGCCACGGCGTGCACCGGGAGTCGTTCTGCTGCAGTGCCGGGCCTCGGGATCGGTCTAGCTGAAGGTCTACCCGGTAGAGGCCCGGTCTACCCGGGAACAGGCGAACCGGGTGGGGGGGAATCCGAGCATCGCCTAACAGGAGGGTGAGATTTTGACGTAGGTACGTACCTCCCTCCCTCCCTCCCTCCCTCCCTCCCTCCCAGAGGCAGTTAGCTGCCGCGGACGGGCATACCGGTCGCCGGTCGCCCGTAGAAGTCCGGAACGGCGTCGGTGCGCTCAGAGTCCGCCGTGGTCGTTCCGGGAAACTCCGCGGTCGCACCGGCGTGGAGCGGGGGGGGGCCTTCTACCGCAGCAGCTGGCATCAGGATCGGTCTACCCAGAGGTCTATTCGGTAGAGGCCCGGTCTACCCAAGAGAGGCCCGGTGTACCTGGGAACAGAAGAACCGAAGGGAAATCCGAGCATCGCATGAAAGGCTGGTGAGATTTTGCTTTAGGTGCGTAGCTACCTTCCTTCCTTCCTTCCTTCCTTCCTTCCTTGCTTGCTTCCTTCCTTCCTTCCTTCCTTCCTTCCTTCCTCCCTCTCTCCCTCCCTCCCTCGCTCCCTCCCTCCCTTCGGGAGGTACTTGGCCGCCGCAGACGGGAAAACGTGTCAGCGCTCGCCAGGAGGAGTCCGGAACGGCGTCGGCGTGCGCAGAGTCCGCCGTCGACGGTCTGGGAACCTCGGCGGTCGCCCCTGATTGGACCAGGGGTCGTTCTGCCACAGTGGCGGGTGGTGGGATCGTTCTACCCGCAGGTCTACCCGGGAGAGGCCCCGCGTACCGGGAGCAGGAGAA
>JAKSXO010000171.1:122500-125000 GCA_024509115.1 Crotalus helleri | reverse complement strand
AGGTGTCCGAGATCGATCGGAGACAAGTGGCGGTAAGAGGGTCCGGTCATGGTTACGGCTGGCCCTGTCGCCAGAAATCTCCGCGCACAAATCTATGGCGGGCGCCGTTCTCCGTACCGGAGGTTGGCCGAGGGCTAGGCGGCCGGCGAGGCCGGGGCTCCTGGAAGCCTGTGCCGGCTCGGCCCGGCACGGCCTTCCCCTTGGCGTCTTCCGGGGTATACCGAGACAGCTCGGAGGCACTTGGCCGCCGCCGGTCGCCGGTCGCCAGGAGGACTCCGAAAGGGCGTCGGCGTGCCCGTACTTCACCGGCGTCCTTCCGGCGACCTCCGCGGTCGCCCCGGCGTCGACCGGAAAGCGTTCTGTCGCAGGGTCGTGCGCACGGCCCGGTCTACCCGAAGGTCTACCCGGCAGAGGTCCGGTCTACAAGGGGGCCGGTGGGGAATCCGTGCATCGCCTGACTGATTTTCCCGTAGGTTCCTGCCTGCCTGCCTGCCTACCTACCTCCCTACCGCGGACGGTCAAACCGGTCGCCGGTCGCCAGGAGTAGCCCGGAACGGCGTCTGCGTGCGGAGTGTCCGCCGTCGTCGGTCCGGGAAACTCCGACGTCGCCACGGCGTGCACCGGGAGTCGTTCTGCTGCAGTGCCGGGCCTCGGGATCGGTCTGGCTGAAGGTCTACCCGGTAGAGGCCCGGTCTACCCGGGAACAGGCGAACCGGAGGGAAATCCGAGCATCGCCTAACAGGAGGGTGAGATTTTGACGTAGGTGCCTCCGTTCCTCCCTCCCTCCCTCCCTCCCTCCCTCCCTTCCTTCCTTCCGGAGGCACTTGGCTGCCGCGGACGGGCATACCGGTCACCGGTCGCCAGGAGAAGTCCGGAACGGCGCGGTGGGCGCAGAATCCGCCGTGGTCGTTACGGGAACCTGCGCGGTCGCCACGGCTTGGATCGGGGGCGGGGGCGGGGCCCTTCTGCCAGTGGCTGGCATGAGGATCGGTCTACCCGTAGGTCTATTCTGTAGAGGCCCGGTGTACAGGCGAACCGGACGGTCAAACCGGTCGCCGGTCGCCAGGAGTAGCCCGGAACGGCGTCGGCGTGCGGAGTGGCCGCCGTCGTCGTTTCGGGAAACTCCGCCGTCGCCACGGCGTGCACCGGGAGTCGTTCTGATGCAGTGCCGGGAATCGGGATCGGTCTAACTGCGGGTCTACCCGGTAGAGGCCCGGTCTACCCGCAAGAGGCCCGGTGTACCCGGGAACAGGCGAACCGGGGGGAAATCCGAGCATCGCCTAACAGGAGGGTGAGATTTTGACGTAGGTACCTCCGTTCCTTCCTTCCTTCCTCCCTCCCTTCCTTTTTTCCGGAGGCACTTGGCTGCCGCGGACGGGCATACCGGTCACCGGTCGCCAGGAGAAGTCCGGAACGGCGCGGTGGGCGCAGAATCCGCCGTCGTCGTTACGGGAACCTCCGCGGTCGCCCCGGCGTGGATCGGGAGGGGGGGGCCTTCTGCCGGTGGCTGGCATCAGGATCGGTCTACCCGTAGGTCTATTCTGTAGAGGCCCGGTGTACAGGCGAACCGGACGGTCAAACCGGTCGCCGGTCGCCAGGAGTAGCCCGGAACGGCGTCGGCGTGCGGAGTGTCCGCCGTCGTCGTTTCGGGAAACTCCGCCGTCGCCACGGCGTGCACCGGGAGTCGTTCTGCTGCAGTGCCGGGCCTCGGGATCGGTCTAGCTGAAGGTCTACCCGGTAGAGGCCCGGTCTACCCGGGAACAGGCGAACCGGGTGGGGGGGAATCCGAGCATCGCCTAACAGGAGGGTGAGATTTTGACGTAGGTACGTACCTCCCTCCCTCCCTCCCTCCCTCCCTCCCTCCCAGAGGCAGTTAGCTGCCGCGGACGGGCATACCGGTCGCCGGTCGCCCGTAGAAGTCCGGAACGGCGTCGGTGCGCTCAGAGTCCGCCGTGGTCGTTCCGGGAAACTCCGCGGTCGCACCGGCGTGGAGCGGGGGGGGGCCTTCTACCGCAGCAGCTGGCATCAGGATCGGTCTACCCAGAGGTCTATTCGGTAGAGGCCCGGTCTACCCAAGAGAGGCCCGGTGTACCTGGGAACAGAAGAACCGAAGGGAAATCCGAGCATCGCATGAAAGGCTGGTGAGATTTTGCTTTAGGTGCGTAGCTACCTTCCTTCCTTCCTTCCTTCCTTCCTTCCTTGCTTGCTTCCTTCCTTCCTTCCTTCCTTCCTTCCTTCCTCCCTCTCTCCCTCCCTCCCTCGCTCCCTCCCTCCCTTCGGGAGGTACTTGGCCGCCGCAGACGGGAAAACGTGTCAGCGCTCGCCAGGAGGAGTCCGGAACGGCGTCGGCGTGCGCAGAGTCCGCCGTCGACGGTCTGGGAACCTCGGCGGTCGCCCCTGATTGGACCAGGGGTCGTTCTGCCACAGTGGCGGGTGGTGGGATCGTTCTACCCGCAGGTCTACCCGGGAGAGGCCCCGCGTACCGGGAGCAGGAGAACCG
>JAKSXO010000171.1:110000-112500 GCA_024509115.1 Crotalus helleri | reverse complement strand
TGTCCGAGATCGATCGGAGACAAGTGGCGGTAAGAGGGTCCGGTCATGGTTACGGCTGGCCCTGTCGCCAGAAATCTCCGCGCACAAATCTATGGCGGGCGCCGTTCTCCGTACCGGAGGTTGGCCGAGGGCTAGGCGGCCGGCGAGGCCGGGGCTCCTGGAAGCCTGTGCCGGCTCGGCCCGGCACGGCCTTCCCCTTGGCGTCTTCCGGGGTATACCGAGACAGCTCGGAGGCACTTGGCCGCCGCCGGTCGCCGGTCGCCAGGAGGACTCCGAAAGGGCGTCGGCGTGCCCGTACTTCACCGGCGTCCTTCCGGCGACCTCCGCGGTCGCCCCGGCGTCGACCGGAAAGCGTTCTGTCGCAGGGTCGTGCGCACGGCCCGGTCTACCCGAAGGTCTACCCGGCAGAGGTCCGGTCTACAAGGGGGCCGGTGGGGAATCCGTGCATCGCCTGACTGATTTTCCCGTAGGTTCCTGCCTGCCTGCCTGCCTACCTACCTCCCTACCGCGGACGGTCAAACCGGTCGCCGGTCGCCAGGAGTAGCCCGGAACGGCGTCTGCGTGCGGAGTGTCCGCCGTCGTCGGTCCGGGAAACTCCGACGTCGCCACGGCGTGCACCGGGAGTCGTTCTGCTGCAGTGCCGGGCCTCGGGATCGGTCTGGCTGAAGGTCTACCCGGTAGAGGCCCGGTCTACCCGGGAACAGGCGAACCGGAGGGAAATCCGAGCATCGCCTAACAGGAGGGTGAGATTTTGACGTAGGTGCCTCCGTTCCTCCCTCCCTCCCTCCCTCCCTCCCTCCCTTCCTTCCTTCCGGAGGCACTTGGCTGCCGCGGACGGGCATACCGGTCACCGGTCGCCAGGAGAAGTCCGGAACGGCGCGGTGGGCGCAGAATCCGCCGTGGTCGTTACGGGAACCTGCGCGGTCGCCACGGCTTGGATCGGGGGCGGGGGCGGGGCCCTTCTGCCAGTGGCTGGCATGAGGATCGGTCTACCCGTAGGTCTATTCTGTAGAGGCCCGGTGTACAGGCGAACCGGACGGTCAAACCGGTCGCCGGTCGCCAGGAGTAGCCCGGAACGGCGTCGGCGTGCGGAGTGGCCGCCGTCGTCGTTTCGGGAAACTCCGCCGTCGCCACGGCGTGCACCGGGAGTCGTTCTGATGCAGTGCCGGGAATCGGGATCGGTCTAACTGCGGGTCTACCCGGTAGAGGCCCGGTCTACCCGCAAGAGGCCCGGTGTACCCGGGAACAGGCGAACCGGGGGGAAATCCGAGCATCGCCTAACAGGAGGGTGAGATTTTGACGTAGGTACCTCCGTTCCTTCCTTCCTTCCTCCCTCCCTTCCTTTTTTCCGGAGGCACTTGGCTGCCGCGGACGGGCATACCGGTCACCGGTCGCCAGGAGAAGTCCGGAACGGCGCGGTGGGCGCAGAATCCGCCGTCGTCGTTACGGGAACCTCCGCGGTCGCCCCGGCGTGGATCGGGAGGGGGGGGCCTTCTGCCGGTGGCTGGCATCAGGATCGGTCTACCCGTAGGTCTATTCTGTAGAGGCCCGGTGTACAGGCGAACCGGACGGTCAAACCGGTCGCCGGTCGCCAGGAGTAGCCCGGAACGGCGTCGGCGTGCGGAGTGTCCGCCGTCGTCGTTTCGGGAAACTCCGCCGTCGCCACGGCGTGCACCGGGAGTCGTTCTGCTGCAGTGCCGGGCCTCGGGATCGGTCTAGCTGAAGGTCTACCCGGTAGAGGCCCGGTCTACCCGGGAACAGGCGAACCGGGTGGGGGGGAATCCGAGCATCGCCTAACAGGAGGGTGAGATTTTGACGTAGGTACGTACCTCCCTCCCTCCCTCCCTCCCTCCCTCCCTCCCAGAGGCAGTTAGCTGCCGCGGACGGGCATACCGGTCGCCGGTCGCCCGTAGAAGTCCGGAACGGCGTCGGTGCGCTCAGAGTCCGCCGTGGTCGTTCCGGGAAACTCCGCGGTCGCACCGGCGTGGAGCGGGGGGGGGCCTTCTACCGCAGCAGCTGGCATCAGGATCGGTCTACCCAGAGGTCTATTCGGTAGAGGCCCGGTCTACCCAAGAGAGGCCCGGTGTACCTGGGAACAGAAGAACCGAAGGGAAATCCGAGCATCGCATGAAAGGCTGGTGAGATTTTGCTTTAGGTGCGTAGCTACCTTCCTTCCTTCCTTCCTTCCTTCCTTCCTTGCTTGCTTCCTTCCTTCCTTCCTTCCTTCCTTCCTTCCTCCCTCTCTCCCTCCCTCCCTCGCTCCCTCCCTCCCTTCGGGAGGTACTTGGCCGCCGCAGACGGGAAAACGTGTCAGCGCTCGCCAGGAGGAGTCCGGAACGGCGTCGGCGTGCGCAGAGTCCGCCGTCGACGGTCTGGGAACCTCGGCGGTCGCCCCTGATTGGACCAGGGGTCGTTCTGCCACAGTGGCGGGTGGTGGGATCGTTCTACCCGCAGGTCTACCCGGGAGAGGCCCCGCGTACCGGGAGCAGGAGAACCGGAG
>JAKSXO010000171.1:97500-100000 GCA_024509115.1 Crotalus helleri | reverse complement strand
CCGAGATCGATCGGAGACAAGTGGCGGTAAGAGGGTCCGGTCATGGTTACGGCTGGCCCTGTCGCCAGAAATCTCCGCGCACAAATCTATGGCGGGCGCCGTTCTCCGTACCGGAGGTTGGCCGAGGGCTAGGCGGCCGGCGAGGCCGGGGCTCCTGGAAGCCTGTGCCGGCTCGGCCCGGCACGGCCTTCCCCTTGGCGTCTTCCGGGGTATACCGAGACAGCTCGGAGGCACTTGGCCGCCGCCGGTCGCCGGTCGCCAGGAGGACTCCGAAAGGGCGTCGGCGTGCCCGTACTTCACCGGCGTCCTTCCGGCGACCTCCGCGGTCGCCCCGGCGTCGACCGGAAAGCGTTCTGTCGCAGGGTCGTGCGCACGGCCCGGTCTACCCGAAGGTCTACCCGGCAGAGGTCCGGTCTACAAGGGGGCCGGTGGGGAATCCGTGCATCGCCTGACTGATTTTCCCGTAGGTTCCTGCCTGCCTGCCTGCCTACCTACCTCCCTACCGCGGACGGTCAAACCGGTCGCCGGTCGCCAGGAGTAGCCCGGAACGGCGTCTGCGTGCGGAGTGTCCGCCGTCGTCGGTCCGGGAAACTCCGACGTCGCCACGGCGTGCACCGGGAGTCGTTCTGCTGCAGTGCCGGGCCTCGGGATCGGTCTGGCTGAAGGTCTACCCGGTAGAGGCCCGGTCTACCCGGGAACAGGCGAACCGGAGGGAAATCCGAGCATCGCCTAACAGGAGGGTGAGATTTTGACGTAGGTGCCTCCGTTCCTCCCTCCCTCCCTCCCTCCCTCCCTCCCTTCCTTCCTTCCGGAGGCACTTGGCTGCCGCGGACGGGCATACCGGTCACCGGTCGCCAGGAGAAGTCCGGAACGGCGCGGTGGGCGCAGAATCCGCCGTGGTCGTTACGGGAACCTGCGCGGTCGCCACGGCTTGGATCGGGGGCGGGGGCGGGGCCCTTCTGCCAGTGGCTGGCATGAGGATCGGTCTACCCGTAGGTCTATTCTGTAGAGGCCCGGTGTACAGGCGAACCGGACGGTCAAACCGGTCGCCGGTCGCCAGGAGTAGCCCGGAACGGCGTCGGCGTGCGGAGTGGCCGCCGTCGTCGTTTCGGGAAACTCCGCCGTCGCCACGGCGTGCACCGGGAGTCGTTCTGATGCAGTGCCGGGAATCGGGATCGGTCTAACTGCGGGTCTACCCGGTAGAGGCCCGGTCTACCCGCAAGAGGCCCGGTGTACCCGGGAACAGGCGAACCGGGGGGAAATCCGAGCATCGCCTAACAGGAGGGTGAGATTTTGACGTAGGTACCTCCGTTCCTTCCTTCCTTCCTCCCTCCCTTCCTTTTTTCCGGAGGCACTTGGCTGCCGCGGACGGGCATACCGGTCACCGGTCGCCAGGAGAAGTCCGGAACGGCGCGGTGGGCGCAGAATCCGCCGTCGTCGTTACGGGAACCTCCGCGGTCGCCCCGGCGTGGATCGGGAGGGGGGGGCCTTCTGCCGGTGGCTGGCATCAGGATCGGTCTACCCGTAGGTCTATTCTGTAGAGGCCCGGTGTACAGGCGAACCGGACGGTCAAACCGGTCGCCGGTCGCCAGGAGTAGCCCGGAACGGCGTCGGCGTGCGGAGTGTCCGCCGTCGTCGTTTCGGGAAACTCCGCCGTCGCCACGGCGTGCACCGGGAGTCGTTCTGCTGCAGTGCCGGGCCTCGGGATCGGTCTAGCTGAAGGTCTACCCGGTAGAGGCCCGGTCTACCCGGGAACAGGCGAACCGGGTGGGGGGGAATCCGAGCATCGCCTAACAGGAGGGTGAGATTTTGACGTAGGTACGTACCTCCCTCCCTCCCTCCCTCCCTCCCTCCCTCCCAGAGGCAGTTAGCTGCCGCGGACGGGCATACCGGTCGCCGGTCGCCCGTAGAAGTCCGGAACGGCGTCGGTGCGCTCAGAGTCCGCCGTGGTCGTTCCGGGAAACTCCGCGGTCGCACCGGCGTGGAGCGGGGGGGGGCCTTCTACCGCAGCAGCTGGCATCAGGATCGGTCTACCCAGAGGTCTATTCGGTAGAGGCCCGGTCTACCCAAGAGAGGCCCGGTGTACCTGGGAACAGAAGAACCGAAGGGAAATCCGAGCATCGCATGAAAGGCTGGTGAGATTTTGCTTTAGGTGCGTAGCTACCTTCCTTCCTTCCTTCCTTCCTTCCTTGCTTGCTTCCTTCCTTCCTTCCTTCCTTCCTTCCTTCCTTCCTCCCTCTCTCCCTCCCTCCCTCGCTCCCTCCCTCCCTTCGGGAGGTACTTGGCCGCCGCAGACGGGAAAACGTGTCAGCGCTCGCCAGGAGGAGTCCGGAACGGCGTCGGCGTGCGCAGAGTCCGCCGTCGACGGTCTGGGAACCTCGGCGGTCGCCCCTGATTGGACCAGGGGTCGTTCTGCCACAGTGGCGGGTGGTGGGATCGTTCTACCCGCAGGTCTACCCGGGAGAGGCCCCGCGTACCGGGAGCAGGAGAACCGGAGGGA
>JAKSXO010000171.1:85000-87500 GCA_024509115.1 Crotalus helleri | reverse complement strand
AGATCGATCGGAGACAAGTGGCGGTAAGAGGGTCCGGTCATGGTTACGGCTGGCCCTGTCGCCAGAAATCTCCGCGCACAAATCTATGGCGGGCGCCGTTCTCCGTACCGGAGGTTGGCCGAGGGCTAGGCGGCCGGCGAGGCCGGGGCTCCTGGAAGCCTGTGCCGGCTCGGCCCGGCACGGCCTTCCCCTTGGCGTCTTCCGGGGTATACCGAGACAGCTCGGAGGCACTTGGCCGCCGCCGGTCGCCGGTCGCCAGGAGGACTCCGAAAGGGCGTCGGCGTGCCCGTACTTCACCGGCGTCCTTCCGGCGACCTCCGCGGTCGCCCCGGCGTCGACCGGAGAGCGTTCTGTCGCAGGGTCGTGCGCACGGCCCGGTCTACCCGAAGGTCTACCCGGCAGAGGTCCGGTCTACAAGGGGGCCGGTGGGGAATCCGTGCATCGCCTGACTGATTTTCCCGTAGGTTCCTGCCTGCCTGCCTGCCTACCTACCTCCCTACCGCGGACGGTCAAACCGGTCGCCGGTCGCCAGGAGTAGCCCGGAACGGCGTCTGCGTGCGGAGTGTCCGCCGTCGTCGGTCCGGGAAACTCCGACGTCGCCACGGCGTGCACCGGGAGTCGTTCTGCTGCAGTGCCGGGCCTCGGGATCGGTCTGGCTGAAGGTCTACCCGGTAGAGGCCCGGTCTACCCGGGAACAGGCGAACCGGAGGGAAATCCGAGCATCGCCTAACAGGAGGGTGAGATTTTGACGTAGGTGCCTCCGTTCCTCCCTCCCTCCCTCCCTCCCTCCCTCCCTCCCTTCCTTCCTTCCGGAGGCACTTGGCTGCCGCGGACGGGCATACCGGTCACCGGTCGCCAGGAGAAGTCCGGAACGGCGCGGTGGGCGCAGAATCCGCCGTGGTCGTTACGGGAACCTGCGCGGTCGCCACGGCTTGGATCGGGGGCGGGGGCGGGGCCCTTCTGCCAGTGGCTGGCATGAGGATCGGTCTACCCGTAGGTCTATTCTGTAGAGGCCCGGTGTACAGGCGAACCGGACGGTCAAACCGGTCGCCGGTCGCCAGGAGTAGCCCGGAACGGCGTCGGCGTGCGGAGTGGCCGCCGTCGTCGTTTCGGGAAACTCCGCCGTCGCCACGGCGTGCACCGGGAGTCGTTCTGATGCAGTGCCGGGAATCGGGATCGGTCTAGCTGCGGGTCTACCCGGTAGAGGCCCGGTCTACCCGCAAGAGGCCCGGTGTACCCGGGAACAGGCGAACCGGGGGGAAATCCGAGCATCGCCTAACAGGAGGGTGAGATTTTGACGTAGGTACCTCCGTTCCTTCCTTCCTTCCTCCCTCCCTTCCTTTTTTCCGGAGGCACTTGGCTGCCGCGGACGGGCATACCGGTCACCGGTCGCCAGGAGAAGTCCGGAACGGCGCGGTGGGCGCAGAATCCGCCGTCGTCGTTACGGGAACCTCCGCGGTCGCCCCGGCGTGGATCGGGAGGGGGGGGCCTTCTGCCGGTGGCTGGCATCAGGATCGGTCTACCCGTAGGTCTATTCTGTAGAGGCCCGGTGTACAGGCGAACCGGACGGTCAAACCGGTCGCCGGTCGCCAGGAGTAGCCCGGAACGGCGTCGGCGTGCGGAGTGTCCGCCGTCGTCGTTTCGGGAAACTCCGCCGTCGCCACGGCGTGCACCGGGAGTCGTTCTGCTGCAGTGCCGGGCCTCGGGATCGGTCTAGCTGAAGGTCTACCCGGTAGAGGCCCGGTCTACCCGGGAACAGGCGAACCGGGTGGGGGGGAATCCGAGCATCGCCTAACAGGAGGGTGAGATTTTGACGTAGGTACGTACCTCCCTCCCTCCCTCCCTCCCTCCCTCCCTCCCAGAGGCAGTTAGCTGCCGCGGACGGGCATACCGGTCGCCGGTCGCCCGTAGAAGTCCGGAACGGCGTCGGTGCGCTCAGAGTCCGCCGTGGTCGTTCCGGGAAACTCCGCGGTCGCACCGGCGTGGAGCGGGGGGGGGCCTTCTACCGCAGCAGCTGGCATCAGGATCGGTCTACCCAGAGGTCTATTCGGTAGAGGCCCGGTCTACCCAAGAGAGGCCCGGTGTACCTGGGAACAGAAGAACCGAAGGGAAATCCGAGCATCGCATGAAAGGCTGGTGAGATTTTGCTTTAGGTGCGTAGCTACCTTCCTTCCTTCCTTCCTTCCTTCCTTCCTTGCTTGCTTCCTTCCTTCCTTCCTTCCTTCCTTCCTTCCTCCCTCTCTCCCTCCCTCCCTCGCTCCCTCCCTCCCTTCGGGAGGTACTTGGCCGCCGCAGACGGGAAAACGTGTCAGCGCTCGCCAGGAGGAGTCCGGAACGGCGTCGGCGTGCGCAGAGTCCGCCGTCGACGGTCTGGGAACCTCGGCGGTCGCCCCTGATTGGACCAGGGGTCGTTCTGCCACAGTGGCGGGTGGTGGGATCGTTCTACCCGCAGGTCTACCCGGGAGAGGCCCCGCGTACCGGGAGCAGGAGAACCGGAGGG
>JAKSXO010000171.1:72500-75000 GCA_024509115.1 Crotalus helleri | reverse complement strand
GAGATCGATCGGAGACAAGTGGCGGTAAGAGGGTCCGGTCATGGTTACGGCTGGCCCTGTCGCCAGAAATCTCCGCGCACAAATCTATGGCGGGCGCCGTTCTCCGTACCGGAGGTTGGCCGAGGGCTAGGCGGCCGGCGAGGCCGGGGCTCCTGGAAGCCTGTGCCGGCTCGGCCCGGCACGGCCTTCCCCTTGGCGTCTTCCGGGGTATACCGAGACAGCTCGGAGGCACTTGGCCGCCGCCGGTCGCCGGTCGCCAGGAGGACTCCGAAAGGGCGTCGGCGTGCCCGTACTTCACCGGCGTCCTTCCGGCGACCTCCGCGGTCGCCCCGGCGTCGACCGGAAAGCGTTCTGTCGCAGGGTCGTGCGCACGGCCCGGTCTACCCGAAGGTCTACCCGGCAGAGGTCCGGTCTACAAGGGGGCCGGTGGGGAATCCGTGCATCGCCTGACTGATTTTCCCGTAGGTTCCTGCCTGCCTGCCTGCCTACCTACCTCCCTACCGCGGACGGTCAAACCGGTCGCCGGTCGCCAGGAGTAGCCCGGAACGGCGTCTGCGTGCGGAGTGTCCGCCGTCGTCGGTCCGGGAAACTCCGACGTCGCCACGGCGTGCACCGGGAGTCGTTCTGCTGCAGTGCCGGGCCTCGGGATCGGTCTGGCTGAAGGTCTACCCGGTAGAGGCCCGGTCTACCCGGGAACAGGCGAACCGGAGGGAAATCCGAGCATCGCCTAACAGGAGGGTGAGATTTTGACGTAGGTGCCTCCGTTCCTCCCTCCCTCCCTCCCTCCCTCCCTCCCTCCCTTCCTTCCTTCCGGAGGCACTTGGCTGCCGCGGACGGGCATACCGGTCACCGGTCGCCAGGAGAAGTCCGGAACGGCGCGGTGGGCGCAGAATCCGCCGTGGTCGTTACGGGAACCTGCGCGGTCGCCACGGCTTGGATCGGGGGCGGGGGCGGGGCCCTTCTGCCAGTGGCTGGCATGAGGATCGGTCTACCCGTAGGTCTATTCTGTAGAGGCCCGGTGTACAGGCGAACCGGACGGTCAAACCGGTCGCCGGTCGCCAGGAGTAGCCCGGAACGGCGTCGGCGTGCGGAGTGGCCGCCGTCGTCGTTTCGGGAAACTCCGCCGTCGCCACGGCGTGCACCGGGAGTCGTTCTGATGCAGTGCCGGGAATCGGGATCGGTCTAACTGCGGGTCTACCCGGTAGAGGCCCGGTCTACCCGCAAGAGGCCCGGTGTACCCGGGAACAGGCGAACCGGGGGGAAATCCGAGCATCGCCTAACAGGAGGGTGAGATTTTGACGTAGGTACCTCCGTTCCTTCCTTCCTTCCTCCCTCCCTTCCTTTTTTCCGGAGGCACTTGGCTGCCGCGGACGGGCATACCGGTCACCGGTCGCCAGGAGAAGTCCGGAACGGCGCGGTGGGCGCAGAATCCGCCGTCGTCGTTACGGG
The DNA here is from genome assembly GCA_024509115.1 of Crotalus helleri. Taxonomy (NCBI): domain Eukaryota; kingdom Metazoa; phylum Chordata; class Lepidosauria; order Squamata; family Viperidae; genus Crotalus; species Crotalus helleri. The sequence goes on along the minus strand of JAKSXO010000171.1, from coordinate 73,551 downwards.
AACCTCCGCGGTCGCCCCGGCGTGGATCGGGAGGGGGGGGCCTTCTGCCGGTGGCTGGCATCAGGATCGGTCTACCCGTAGGTCTATTCTGTAGAGGCCCGGTGTACAGGCGAACCGGACGGTCAAACCGGTCGCCGGTCGCCAGGAGTAGCCCGGAACGGCGTCGGCGTGCGGAGTGTCCGCCGTCGTCGTTTCGGGAAACTCCGCCGTCGCCACGGCGTGCACCGGGAGTCGTTCTGCTGCAGTGCCGGGCCTCGGGATCGGTCTAGCTGAAGGTCTACCCGGTAGAGGCCCGGTCTACCCGGGAACAGGCGAACCGGGTGGGGGGGAATCCGAGCATCGCCTAACAGGAGGGTGAGATTTTGACGTAGGTACGTACCTCCCTCCCTCCCTCCCTCCCTCCCTCCCTCCCAGAGGCAGTTAGCTGCCGCGGACGGGCATACCGGTCGCCGGTCGCCCGTAGAAGTCCGGAACGGCGTCGGTGCGCTCAGAGTCCGCCGTGGTCGTTCCGGGAAACTCCGCGGTCGCACCGGCGTGGAGCGGGGGGGGGCCTTCTACCGCAGCAGCTGGCATCAGGATCGGTCTACCCAGAGGTCTATTCGGTAGAGGCCCGGTCTACCCAAGAGAGGCCCGGTGTACCTGGGAACAGAAGAACCGAAGGGAAATCCGAGCATCGCATGAAAGGCTGGTGAGATTTTGCTTTAGGTGCGTAGCTACCTTCCTTCCTTCCTTCCTTCCTTCCTTCCTTGCTTGCTTCCTTCCTTCCTTCCTTCCTTCCTTCCTTCCTCCCTCTCTCCCTCCCTCCCTCGCTCCCTCCCTCCCTTCGGGAGGTACTTGGCCGCCGCAGACGGGAAAACGTGTCAGCGCTCGCCAGGAGGAGTCCGGAACGGCGTCGGCGTGCGCAGAGTCCGCCGTCGACGGTCTGGGAACCTCGGCGGTCGCCCCTGATTGGACCAGGGGTCGTTCTGCCACAGTGGCGGGTGGTGGGATCGTTCTACCCGCAGGTCTACCCGGGAGAGGCCCCGCGTACCGGGAGCAGGAGAACCGGAGG
>JAKSXO010000171.1:60000-62500 GCA_024509115.1 Crotalus helleri | reverse complement strand
CGAGATCGATCGGAGACAAGTGGCGGTAAGAGGGTCCGGTCATGGTTACGGCTGGCCCTGTCGCCAGAAATCTCCGCGCACAAATCTATGGCGGGCGCCGTTCTCCGTACCGGAGGTTGGCCGAGGGCTAGGCGGCCGGCGAGGCCGGGGCTCCTGGAAGCCTGTGCCGGCTCGGCCCGGCACGGCCTTCCCCTTGGCGTCTTCCGGGGTATACCGAGACAGCTCGGAGGCACTTGGCCGCCGCCGGTCGCCGGTCGCCAGGAGGACTCCGAAAGGGCGTCGGCGTGCCCGTACTTCACCGGCGTCCTTCCGGCGACCTCCGCGGTCGCCCCGGCGTCGACCGGAAAGCGTTCTGTCGCAGGGTCGTGCGCACGGCCCGGTCTACCCGAAGGTCTACCCGGCAGAGGTCCGGTCTACAAGGGGGCCGGTGGGGAATCCGTGCATCGCCTGACTGATTTTCCCGTAGGTTCCTGCCTGCCTGCCTGCCTACCTACCTCCCTACCGCGGACGGTCAAACCGGTCGCCGGTCGCCAGGAGTAGCCCGGAACGGCGTCTGCGTGCGGAGTGTCCGCCGTCGTCGGTCCGGGAAACTCCGACGTCGCCACGGCGTGCACCGGGAGTCGTTCTGCTGCAGTGCCGGGCCTCGGGATCGGTCTGGCTGAAGGTCTACCCGGTAGAGGCCCGGTCTACCCGGGAACAGGCGAACCGGAGGGAAATCCGAGCATCGCCTAACAGGAGGGTGAGATTTTGACGTAGGTGCCTCCGTTCCTCCCTCCCTCCCTCCCTCCCTCCCTCCCTTCCTTCCTTCCGGAGGCACTTGGCTGCCGCGGACGGGCATACCGGTCACCGGTCGCCAGGAGAAGTCCGGAACGGCGCGGTGGGCGCAGAATCCGCCGTGGTCGTTACGGGAACCTGCGCGGTCGCCACGGCTTGGATCGGGGGCGGGGGCGGGGCCCTTCTGCCAGTGGCTGGCATGAGGATCGGTCTACCCGTAGGTCTATTCTGTAGAGGCCCGGTGTACAGGCGAACCGGACGGTCAAACCGGTCGCCGGTCGCCAGGAGTAGCCCGGAACGGCGTCGGCGTGCGGAGTGGCCGCCGTCGTCGTTTCGGGAAACTCCGCCGTCGCCACGGCGTGCACCGGGAGTCGTTCTGATGCAGTGCCGGGAATCGGGATCGGTCTAACTGCGGGTCTACCCGGTAGAGGCCCGGTCTACCCGCAAGAGGCCCGGTGTACCCGGGAACAGGCGAACCGGGGGGAAATCCGAGCATCGCCTAACAGGAGGGTGAGATTTTGACGTAGGTACCTCCGTTCCTTCCTTCCTTCCTCCCTCCCTTCCTTTTTTCCGGAGGCACTTGGCTGCCGCGGACGGGCATACCGGTCACCGGTCGCCAGGAGAAGTCCGGAACGGCGCGGTGGGCGCAGAATCCGCCGTCGTCGTTACGGGAACCTCCGCGGTCGCCCCGGCGTGGATCGGGAGGGGGGGGCCTTCTGCCGGTGGCTGGCATCAGGATCGGTCTACCCGTAGGTCTATTCTGTAGAGGCCCGGTGTACAGGCGAACCGGACGGTCAAACCGGTCGCCGGTCGCCAGGAGTAGCCCGGAACGGCGTCGGCGTGCGGAGTGTCCGCCGTCGTCGTTTCGGGAAACTCCGCCGTCGCCACGGCGTGCACCGGGAGTCGTTCTGCTGCAGTGCCGGGCCTCGGGATCGGTCTAGCTGAAGGTCTACCCGGTAGAGGCCCGGTCTACCCGGGAACAGGCGAACCGGGTGGGGGGGAATCCGAGCATCGCCTAACAGGAGGGTGAGATTTTGACGTAGGTACGTACCTCCCTCCCTCCCTCCCTCCCTCCCTCCCTCCCAGAGGCAGTTAGCTGCCGCGGACGGGCATACCGGTCGCCGGTCGCCCGTAGAAGTCCGGAACGGCGTCGGTGCGCTCAGAGTCCGCCGTGGTCGTTCCGGGAAACTCCGCGGTCGCACCGGCGTGGAGCGGGGGGGGGCCTTCTACCGCAGCAGCTGGCATCAGGATCGGTCTACCCAGAGGTCTATTCGGTAGAGGCCCGGTCTACCCAAGAGAGGCCCGGTGTACCTGGGAACAGAAGAACCGAAGGGAAATCCGAGCATCGCATGAAAGGCTGGTGAGATTTTGCTTTAGGTGCGTAGCTACCTTCCTTCCTTCCTTCCTTCCTTCCTTCCTTGCTTGCTTCCTTCCTTCCTTCCTTCCTTCCTTCCTTCCTCCCTCTCTCCCTCCCTCCCTCGCTCCCTCCCTCCCTTCGGGAGGTACTTGGCCGCCGCAGACGGGAAAACGTGTCAGCGCTCGCCAGGAGGAGTCCGGAACGGCGTCGGCGTGCGCAGAGTCCGCCGTCGACGGTCTGGGAACCTCGGCGGTCGCCCCTGATTGGACCAGGGGTCGTTCTGCCACAGTGGCGGGTGGTGGGATCGTTCTACCCGCAGGTCTACCCGGGAGAGGCCCCGCGTACCGGGAGCAGGAGAACCGGAGGGAA
>JAKSXO010000171.1:47500-50000 GCA_024509115.1 Crotalus helleri | reverse complement strand
GATCGATCGGAGACAAGTGGCGGTAAGAGGGTCCGGTCATGGTTACGGCTGGCCCTGTCGCCAGAAATCTCCGCGCACAAATCTATGGCGGGCGCCGTTCTCCGTACCGGAGGTTGGCCGAGGGCTAGGCGGCCGGCGAGGCCGGGGCTCCTGGAAGCCTGTGCCGGCTCGGCCCGGCACGGCCTTCCCCTTGGCGTCTTCCGGGGTATACCGAGACAGCTCGGAGGCACTTGGCCGCCGCCGGTCGCCGGTCGCCAGGAGGACTCCGAAAGGGCGTCGGCGTGCCCGTACTTCACCGGCGTCCTTCCGGCGACCTCCGCGGTCGCCCCGGCGTCGACCGGAAAGCGTTCTGTCGCAGGGTCGTGCGCACGGCCCGGTCTACCCGAAGGTCTACCCGGCAGAGGTCCGGTCTACAAGGGGGCCGGTGGGGAATCCGTGCATCGCCTGACTGATTTTCCCGTAGGTTCCTGCCTGCCTGCCTGCCTACCTACCTCCCTACCGCGGACGGTCAAACCGGTCGCCGGTCGCCAGGAGTAGCCCGGAACGGCGTCTGCGTGCGGAGTGTCCGCCGTCGTCGGTCCGGGAAACTCCGACGTCGCCACGGCGTGCACCGGGAGTCGTTCTGCTGCAGTGCCGGGCCTCGGGATCGGTCTGGCTGAAGGTCTACCCGGTAGAGGCCCGGTCTACCCGGGAACAGGCGAACCGGAGGGAAATCCGAGCATCGCCTAACAGGAGGGTGAGATTTTGACGTAGGTGCCTCCGTTCCTCCCTCCCTCCCTCCCTCCCTCCCTCCCTTCCTTCCTTCCGGAGGCACTTGGCTGCCGCGGACGGGCATACCGGTCACCGGTCGCCAGGAGAAGTCCGGAACGGCGCGGTGGGCGCAGAATCCGCCGTGGTCGTTACGGGAACCTGCGCGGTCGCCACGGCTTGGATCGGGGGCGGGGGCGGGGCCCTTCTGCCAGTGGCTGGCATGAGGATCGGTCTACCCGTAGGTCTATTCTGTAGAGGCCCGGTGTACAGGCGAACCGGACGGTCAAACCGGTCGCCGGTCGCCAGGAGTAGCCCGGAACGGCGTCGGCGTGCGGAGTGGCCGCCGTCGTCGTTTCGGGAAACTCCGCCGTCGCCACGGCGTGCACCGGGAGTCGTTCTGATGCAGTGCCGGGAATCGGGATCGGTCTAACTGCGGGTCTACCCGGTAGAGGCCCGGTCTACCCGCAAGAGGCCCGGTGTACCCGGGAACAGGCGAACCGGGGGGAAATCCGAGCATCGCCTAACAGGAGGGTGAGATTTTGACGTAGGTACCTCCGTTCCTTCCTTCCTTCCTCCCTCCCTTCCTTTTTTCCGGAGGCACTTGGCTGCCGCGGACGGGCATACCGGTCACCGGTCGCCAGGAGAAGTCCGGAACGGCGCGGTGGGCGCAGAATCCGCCGTCGTCGTTACGGGAACCTCCGCGGTCGCCCCGGCGTGGATCGGGAGGGGGGGGCCTTCTGCCGGTGGCTGGCATCAGGATCGGTCTACCCGTAGGTCTATTCTGTAGAGGCCCGGTGTACAGGCGAACCGGACGGTCAAACCGGTCGCCGGTCGCCAGGAGTAGCCCGGAACGGCGTCGGCGTGCGGAGTGTCCGCCGTCGTCGTTTCGGGAAACTCCGCCGTCGCCACGGCGTGCACCGGGAGTCGTTCTGCTGCAGTGCCGGGCCTCGGGATCGGTCTAGCTGAAGGTCTACCCGGTAGAGGCCCGGTCTACCCGGGAACAGGCGAACCGGGTGGGGGGGAATCCGAGCATCGCCTAACAGGAGGGTGAGATTTTGACGTAGGTACGTACCTCCCTCCCTCCCTCCCTCCCTCCCTCCCAGAGGCAGTTAGCTGCCGCGGACGGGCATACCGGTCGCCGGTCGCCCGTAGAAGTCCGGAACGGCGTCGGTGCGCTCAGAGTCCGCCGTGGTCGTTCCGGGAAACTCCGCGGTCGCACCGGCGTGGAGCGGGGGGGGGCCTTCTACCGCAGCAGCTGGCATCAGGATCGGTCTACCCAGAGGTCTATTCGGTAGAGGCCCGGTCTACCCAAGAGAGGCCCGGTGTACCTGGGAACAGAAGAACCGAAGGGAAATCCGAGCATCGCATGAAAGGCTGGTGAGATTTTGCTTTAGGTGCGTAGCTACCTTCCTTCCTTCCTTCCTTCCTTCCTTCCTTGCTTGCTTCCTTCCTTCCTTCCTTCCTTCCTTCCTTCCTCCCTCTCTCCCTCCCTCCCTCGCTCCCTCCCTCCCTTCGGGAGGTACTTGGCCGCCGCAGACGGGAAAACGTGTCAGCGCTCGCCAGGAGGAGTCCGGAACGGCGTCGGCGTGCGCAGAGTCCGCCGTCGACGGTCTGGGAACCTCGGCGGTCGCCCCTGATTGGACCAGGGGTCGTTCTGCCACAGTGGCGGGTGGTGGGATCGTTCTACCCGCAGGTCTACCCGGGAGAGGCCCCGCGTACCGGGAGCAGGAGAACCGGAGGGAAAGCAATC
>JAKSXO010000171.1:35000-37500 GCA_024509115.1 Crotalus helleri | reverse complement strand
CAAGTGGCGGTAAGAGGGTCCGGTCATGGTTACGGCTGGCCCTGTCGCCAGAAATCTCCGCGCACAAATCTATGGCGGGCGCCGTTCTCCGTACCGGAGGTTGGCCGAGGGCTAGGCGGCCGGCGAGGCCGGGGCTCCTGGAAGCCTGTGCCGGCTCGGCCCGGCACGGCCTTCCCCTTGGCGTCTTCCGGGGTATACCGAGACAGCTCGGAGGCACTTGGCCGCCGCCGGTCGCCGGTCGCCAGGAGGACTCCGAAAGGGCGTCGGCGTGCCCGTACTTCACCGGCGTCCTTCCGGCGACCTCCGCGGTCGCCCCGGCGTCGACCGGAAAGCGTTCTGTCGCAGGGTCGTGCGCACGGCCCGGTCTACCCGAAGGTCTACCCGGCAGAGGTCCGGTCTACAAGGGGGCCGGTGGGGAATCCGTGCATCGCCTGACTGATTTTCCCGTAGGTTCCTGCCTGCCTGCCTGCCTACCTACCTCCCTACCGCGGACGGTCAAACCGGTCGCCGGTCGCCAGGAGTAGCCCGGAACGGCGTCTGCGTGCGGAGTGTCCGCCGTCGTCGGTCCGGGAAACTCCGACGTCGCCACGGCGTGCACCGGGAGTCGTTCTGCTGCAGTGCCGGGCCTCGGGATCGGTCTGGCTGAAGGTCTACCCGGTAGAGGCCCGGTCTACCCGGGAACAGGCGAACCGGAGGGAAATCCGAGCATCGCCTAACAGGAGGGTGAGATTTTGACGTAGGTGCCTCCGTTCCTCCCTCCCTCCCTCCCTCCCTCCCTCCCTTCCTTCCTTCCGGAGGCACTTGGCTGCCGCGGACGGGCATACCGGTCACCGGTCGCCAGGAGAAGTCCGGAACGGCGCGGTGGGCGCAGAATCCGCCGTGGTCGTTACGGGAACCTGCGCGGTCGCCACGGCTTGGATCGGGGGCGGGGGCGGGGCCCTTCTGCCAGTGGCTGGCATGAGGATCGGTCTACCCGTAGGTCTATTCTGTAGAGGCCCGGTGTACAGGCGAACCGGACGGTCAAACCGGTCGCCGGTCGCCAGGAGTAGCCCGGAACGGCGTCGGCGTGCGGAGTGGCCGCCGTCGTCGTTTCGGGAAACTCCGCCGTCGCCACGGCGTGCACCGGGAGTCGTTCTGATGCAGTGCCGGGAATCGGGATCGGTCTAACTGCGGGTCTACCCGGTAGAGGCCCGGTCTACCCGCAAGAGGCCCGGTGTACCCGGGAACAGGCGAACCGGGGGGAAATCCGAGCATCGCCTAACAGGAGGGTGAGATTTTGACGTAGGTACCTCCGTTCCTTCCTTCCTTCCTCCCTCCCTTCCTTTTTTCCGGAGGCACTTGGCTGCCGCGGACGGGCATACCGGTCACCGGTCGCCAGGAGAAGTCCGGAACGGCGCGGTGGGCGCAGAATCCGCCGTCGTCGTTACGGGAACCTCCGCGGTCGCCCCGGCGTGGATCGGGAGGGGGGGGCCTTCTGCCGGTGGCTGGCATCAGGATCGGTCTACCCGTAGGTCTATTCTGTAGAGGCCCGGTGTACAGGCGAACCGGACGGTCAAACCGGTCGCCGGTCGCCAGGAGTAGCCCGGAACGGCGTCGGCGTGCGGAGTGTCCGCCGTCGTCGTTTCGGGAAACTCCGCCGTCGCCACGGCGTGCACCGGGAGTCGTTCTGCTGCAGTGCCGGGCCTCGGGATCGGTCTAGCTGAAGGTCTACCCGGTAGAGGCCCGGTCTACCCGGGAACAGGCGAACCGGGTGGGGGGGAATCCGAGCATCGCCTAACAGGAGGGTGAGATTTTGACGTAGGTACGTACCTCCCTCCCTCCCTCCCTCCCTCCCTCCCTCCCAGAGGCAGTTAGCTGCCGCGGACGGGCATACCGGTCGCCGGTCGCCCGTAGAAGTCCGGAACGGCGTCGGTGCGCTCAGAGTCCGCCGTGGTCGTTCCGGGAAACTCCGCGGTCGCACCGGCGTGGAGCGGGGGGGGGCCTTCTACCGCAGCAGCTGGCATCAGGATCGGTCTACCCAGAGGTCTATTCGGTAGAGGCCCGGTCTACCCAAGAGAGGCCCGGTGTACCTGGGAACAGAAGAACCGAAGGGAAATCCGAGCATCGCATGAAAGGCTGGTGAGATTTTGCTTTAGGTGCGTAGCTACCTTCCTTCCTTCCTTCCTTCCTTCCTTCCTTGCTTGCTTCCTTCCTTCCTTCCTTCCTTCCTTCCTTCCTCCCTCTCTCCCTCCCTCCCTCGCTCCCTCCCTCCCTTCGGGAGGTACTTGGCCGCCGCAGACGGGAAAACGTGTCAGCGCTCGCCAGGAGGAGTCCGGAACGGCGTCGGCGTGCGCAGAGTCCGCCGTCGACGGTCTGGGAACCTCGGCGGTCGCCCCTGATTGGACCAGGGGTCGTTCTGCCACAGTGGCGGGTGGTGGGATCGTTCTACCCGCAGGTCTACCCGGGAGAGGCCCCGCGTACCGGGAGCAGGAGAACCGGAGGGAAAGCAATCTCTCTCTCT
>JAKSXO010000171.1:22500-25000 GCA_024509115.1 Crotalus helleri | reverse complement strand
TGGCGGTAAGAGGGTCCGGTCATGGTTACGGCTGGCCCTGTCGCCAGAAATCTCCGCGCACAAATCTATGGCGGGCGCCGTTCTCCGTACCGGAGGTTGGCCGAGGGCTAGGCGGCCGGCGAGGCCGGGGCTCCTGGAAGCCTGTGCCGGCTCGGCCCGGCACGGCCTTCCCCTTGGCGTCTTCCGGGGTATACCGAGACAGCTCGGAGGCACTTGGCCGCCGCCGGTCGCCGGTCGCCAGGAGGACTCCGAAAGGGCGTCGGCGTGCCCGTACTTCACCGGCGTCCTTCCGGCGACCTCCGCGGTCGCCCCGGCGTCGACCGGAAAGCGTTCTGTCGCAGGGTCGTGCGCACGGCCCGGTCTACCCGAAGGTCTACCCGGCAGAGGTCCGGTCTACAAGGGGGCCGGTGGGGAATCCGTGCATCGCCTGACTGATTTTCCCGTAGGTTCCTGCCTGCCTGCCTGCCTACCTACCTCCCTACCGCGGACGGTCAAACCGGTCGCCGGTCGCCAGGAGTAGCCCGGAACGGCGTCTGCGTGCGGAGTGTCCGCCGTCGTCGGTCCGGGAAACTCCGACGTCGCCACGGCGTGCACCGGGAGTCGTTCTGCTGCAGTGCCGGGCCTCGGGATCGGTCTGGCTGAAGGTCTACCCGGTAGAGGCCCGGTCTACCCGGGAACAGGCGAACCGGAGGGAAATCCGAGCATCGCCTAACAGGAGGGTGAGATTTTGACGTAGGTGCCTCCGTTCCTCCCTCCCTCCCTCCCTCCCTCCCTCCCTTCCTTCCTTCCGGAGGCACTTGGCTGCCGCGGACGGGCATACCGGTCACCGGTCGCCAGGAGAAGTCCGGAACGGCGCGGTGGGCGCAGAATCCGCCGTGGTCGTTACGGGAACCTGCGCGGTCGCCACGGCTTGGATCGGGGGCGGGGGCGGGGCCCTTCTGCCAGTGGCTGGCATGAGGATCGGTCTACCCGTAGGTCTATTCTGTAGAGGCCCGGTGTACAGGCGAACCGGACGGTCAAACCGGTCGCCGGTCGCCAGGAGTAGCCCGGAACGGCGTCGGCGTGCGGAGTGGCCGCCGTCGTCGTTTCGGGAAACTCCGCCGTCGCCACGGCGTGCACCGGGAGTCGTTCTGATGCAGTGCCGGGAATCGGGATCGGTCTAACTGCGGGTCTACCCGGTAGAGGCCCGGTCTACCCGCAAGAGGCCCGGTGTACCCGGGAACAGGCGAACCGGGGGGAAATCCGAGCATCGCCTAACAGGAGGGTGAGATTTTGACGTAGGTACCTCCGTTCCTTCCTTCCTTCCTCCCTCCCTTCCTTTTTTCCGGAGGCACTTGGCTGCCGCGGACGGGCATACCGGTCACCGGTCGCCAGGAGAAGTCCGGAACGGCGCGGTGGGCGCAGAATCCGCCGTCGTCGTTACGGGAACCTCCGCGGTCGCCCCGGCGTGGATCGGGAGGGGGGGGCCTTCTGCCGGTGGCTGGCATCAGGATCGGTCTACCCGTAGGTCTATTCTGTAGAGGCCCGGTGTACAGGCGAACCGGACGGTCAAACCGGTCGCCGGTCGCCAGGAGTAGCCCGGAACGGCGTCGGCGTGCGGAGTGTCCGCCGTCGTCGTTTCGGGAAACTCCGCCGTCGCCACGGCGTGCACCGGGAGTCGTTCTGCTGCAGTGCCGGGCCTCGGGATCGGTCTAGCTGAAGGTCTACCCGGTAGAGGCCCGGTCTACCCGGGAACAGGCGAACCGGGTGGGGGGGAATCCGAGCATCGCCTAACAGGAGGGTGAGATTTTGACGTAGGTACGTACCTCCCTCCCTCCCTCCCTCCCTCCCTCCCTCCCAGAGGCAGTTAGCTGCCGCGGACGGGCATACCGGTCGCCGGTCGCCCGTAGAAGTCCGGAACGGCGTCGGTGCGCTCAGAGTCCGCCGTGGTCGTTCCGGGAAACTCCGCGGTCGCACCGGCGTGGAGCGGGGGGGGGCCTTCTACCGCAGCAGCTGGCATCAGGATCGGTCTACCCAGAGGTCTATTCGGTAGAGGCCCGGTCTACCCAAGAGAGGCCCGGTGTACCTGGGAACAGAAGAACCGAAGGGAAATCCGAGCATCGCATGAAAGGCTGGTGAGATTTTGCTTTAGGTGCGTAGCTACCTTCCTTCCTTCCTTCCTTCCTTCCTTCCTTGCTTGCTTCCTTCCTTCCTTCCTTCCTTCCTTCCTTCCTCCCTCTCTCCCTCCCTCCCTCGCTCCCTCCCTCCCTTCGGGAGGTACTTGGCCGCCGCAGACGGGAAAACGTGTCAGCGCTCGCCAGGAGGAGTCCGGAACGGCGTCGGCGTGCGCAGAGTCCGCCGTCGACGGTCTGGGAACCTCGGCGGTCGCCCCTGATTGGACCAGGGGTCGTTCTGCCACAGTGGCGGGTGGTGGGATCGTTCTACCCGCAGGTCTACCCGGGAGAGGCCCCGCGTACCGGGAGCAGGAGAACCGGAGGGAAAGCAATCTCTCTCTCTGTTT
>JAKSXO010000171.1:10000-12500 GCA_024509115.1 Crotalus helleri | reverse complement strand
GAGGGTCCGGTCATGGTTACGGCTGGCCCTGTCGCCAGAAATCTCCGCGCACAAATCTATGGCGGGCGCCGTTCTCCGTACCGGAGGTTGGCCGAGGGCTAGGCGGCCGGCGAGGCCGGGGCTCCTGGAAGCCTGTGCCGGCTCGGCCCGGCACGGCCTTCCCCTTGGCGTCTTCCGGGGTATACCGAGACAGCTCGGAGGCACTTGGCCGCCGCCGGTCGCCGGTCGCCAGGAGGACTCCGAAAGGGCGTCGGCGTGCCCGTACTTCACCGGCGTCCTTCCGGCGACCTCCGCGGTCGCCCCGGCGTCGACCGGAAAGCGTTCTGTCGCAGGGTCGTGCGCACGGCCCGGTCTACCCGAAGGTCTACCCGGCAGAGGTCCGGTCTACAAGGGGGCCGGTGGGGAATCCGTGCATCGCCTGACTGATTTTCCCGTAGGTTCCTGCCTGCCTGCCTGCCTACCTACCTCCCTACCGCGGACGGTCAAACCGGTCGCCGGTCGCCAGGAGTAGCCCGGAACGGCGTCTGCGTGCGGAGTGTCCGCCGTCGTCGGTCCGGGAAACTCCGACGTCGCCACGGCGTGCACCGGGAGTCGTTCTGCTGCAGTGCCGGGCCTCGGGATCGGTCTGGCTGAAGGTCTACCCGGTAGAGGCCCGGTCTACCCGGGAACAGGCGAACCGGAGGGAAATCCGAGCATCGCCTAACAGGAGGGTGAGATTTTGACGTAGGTGCCTCCGTTCCTCCCTCCCTCCCTCCCTCCCTCCCTCCCTTCCTTCCTTCCGGAGGCACTTGGCTGCCGCGGACGGGCATACCGGTCACCGGTCGCCAGGAGAAGTCCGGAACGGCGCGGTGGGCGCAGAATCCGCCGTGGTCGTTACGGGAACCTGCGCGGTCGCCACGGCTTGGATCGGGGGCGGGGGCGGGGCCCTTCTGCCAGTGGCTGGCATGAGGATCGGTCTACCCGTAGGTCTATTCTGTAGAGGCCCGGTGTACAGGCGAACCGGACGGTCAAACCGGTCGCCGGTCGCCAGGAGTAGCCCGGAACGGCGTCGGCGTGCGGAGTGGCCGCCGTCGTCGTTTCGGGAAACTCCGCCGTCGCCACGGCGTGCACCGGGAGTCGTTCTGATGCAGTGCCGGGAATCGGGATCGGTCTAACTGCGGGTCTACCCGGTAGAGGCCCGGTCTACCCGCAAGAGGCCCGGTGTACCCGGGAACAGGCGAACCGGGGGGAAATCCGAGCATCGCCTAACAGGAGGGTGAGATTTTGACGTAGGTACCTCCGTTCCTTCCTTCCTTCCTCCCTCCCTTCCTTTTTTCCGGAGGCACTTGGCTGCCGCGGACGGGCATACCGGTCACCGGTCGCCAGGAGAAGTCCGGAACGGCGCGGTGGGCGCAGAATCCGCCGTCGTCGTTACGGGAACCTCCGCGGTCGCCCCGGCGTGGATCGGGAGGGGGGGGCCTTCTGCCGGTGGCTGGCATCAGGATCGGTCTACCCGTAGGTCTATTCTGTAGAGGCCCGGTGTACAGGCGAACCGGACGGTCAAACCGGTCGCCGGTCGCCAGGAGTAGCCCGGAACGGCGTCGGCGTGCGGAGTGTCCGCCGTCGTCGTTTCGGGAAACTCCGCCGTCGCCACGGCGTGCACCGGGAGTCGTTCTGCTGCAGTGCCGGGCCTCGGGATCGGTCTAGCTGAAGGTCTACCCGGTAGAGGCCCGGTCTACCCGGGAACAGGCGAACCGGGTGGGGGGGAATCCGAGCATCGCCTAACAGGAGGGTGAGATTTTGACGTAGGTACGTACCTCCCTCCCTCCCTCCCTCCCTCCCTCCCAGAGGCAGTTAGCTGCCGCGGACGGGCATACCGGTCGCCGGTCGCCCGTAGAAGTCCGGAACGGCGTCGGTGCGCTCAGAGTCCGCCGTGGTCGTTCCGGGAAACTCCGCGGTCGCACCGGCGTGGAGCGGGGGGGGGCCTTCTACCGCAGCAGCTGGCATCAGGATCGGTCTACCCAGAGGTCTATTCGGTAGAGGCCCGGTCTACCCAAGAGAGGCCCGGTGTACCTGGGAACAGAAGAACCGAAGGGAAATCCGAGCATCGCATGAAAGGCTGGTGAGATTTTGCTTTAGGTGCGTAGCTACCTTCCTTCCTTCCTTCCTTCCTTCCTTCCTTGCTTGCTTCCTTCCTTCCTTCCTTCCTTCCTTCCTTCCTCCCTCTCTCCCTCCCTCCCTCGCTCCCTCCCTCCCTTCGGGAGGTACTTGGCCGCCGCAGACGGGAAAACGTGTCAGCGCTCGCCAGGAGGAGTCCGGAACGGCGTCGGCGTGCGCAGAGTCCGCCGTCGACGGTCTGGGAACCTCGGCGGTCGCCCCTGATTGGACCAGGGGTCGTTCTGCCACAGTGGCGGGTGGTGGGATCGTTCTACCCGCAGGTCTACCCGGGAGAGGCCCCGCGTACCGGGAGCAGGAGAACCGGAGGGAAAGCAATCTCTCTCTCTGTTTTTGTGTGTGCGTG